>VXBL01004267.1:1077466-1110042 GCA_013400195.1 Aramus guarauna | reverse complement strand
CCGCGCCGCCCCTCCCGCGGGCGCCGGGTGCCGGGCAGGTGGAGCCGAGCTCGGGGCGAGGCCGGCCACCATCCCCGGCGTCACCTCTGACCCGACGCACCCGCCGCGCTCTCGCCCCGCCCCCCTTCCCATTCATTGGCTGCACCTTTCGGCCGAGCCGGGGCTACGTCACCGTTCCTGAAATTCCACGTGGAGCCCTCGCGGAGGGACAGGTGGAGCGCCCCGCCTGCCGTGGGGAGGGGCTGTCGGCGCGGCCCCTGAGGTGGGCGCCGGTGATCGCCCGGCGCGGGTGGCCTCGGCCGGCCCTGCCCCTCCCGCCGCTCTCCGGTGAGGAGAACCCCCGCCGAAGGGCGTACCCTTAGGGCCCGGGCGGCCCCCGCGGAGCCGAGAGGAAGAGGGACAGTGGTGCCAGCGCCGGGAGGGCGGGAAGGGGCGGCCCAAGCCCGGTGTGTGCCCGCTCGTACGCCGGTCCCCAGCTCTGCGCCTTTCGCATGGGGCCTCCCCGCAGCCCCTTCCACTGACGACCCGCTGCGCTTTCCCCGCCCCCCTGCTGTTTTGGGAACGGCGGCGTCCTGTCGCTGTTACCGCCTGTAGTTTATAAACCGTTTGGTCGCTGTGCTCCCCGCTCACCAAGTGTCGTTTTTATACCTGACACCTGAACAGCAGTTGCTTTGGTTCTCAAGGTTCCACCCCTCTGAGCAGACCCCGACCCTGAGAAGCGGTGTGGGCTCCTGGCCCGTTCCCCGTTCCTGCGCTAGCAGGTTACTCTGTGCTGCAGTGGCTGTGGAAGGCGGGCTGCGGCTGTCGGGAACAGCCTGCCGAAGGGATACGGGGTTCAGGTGACTTCCAACGGCCGTGGTAAGGGAGCAGCGCCGCCGGCCCTTCCCGCCGAGGAAGGCAGCCCCAGGGCCCCAGTGGCGGGGCGCGTTTGCTTTCTGACTAGGACACTGCAGAGGCGAGGCCAGCGTTCCTCAGGCCGCAGCTCGGCTGGACTTGATGATCTTAAGGGTCTTTCCAACCTAAATGATTCGATGATTCTCTGGTTCTGGGAGGCCCGCGGAGCTGCTGCGTTGGTGCAGCGCCCCAGCCGTGAGAGCCCTTGTCGCCAAGTGAAAGGTGGCAGGGAGGGGTTACCCGCGCAGCAGCCGCCGTCCCCGTCGCAGAGCCTAGGGCGGATAGCCGTCCCGCCCGGAACCGCGGTCCCGCACACGGCTGCCGGGGACTCCCCTGCCGGGCTGGCGGGCGGGGCGGGGCGGGCCCGGCGCTAAGATGGCGGCGAAGGGCTCCCACTCGCACGTGAAGCTGGAGGGGGAGATCGAGCGGTGCCGGGCGGAGGGGCAGTGGGGGCAGCTCCGGCACCTGGCCCAGCAGCTGCTCCCGCCAGCACGGCCCCCGCGCAAGGCGGCGGGGGGCGCACAGGACGTGGGTAAGCGGTGGCGAGCAGGGTGGGGCAGAGCTGCGGGGCGGCCGCCGTTACCGGACCGCCCGGGCGTGGGGCGGCGGCGGCGGAGACGCTCGGCAGCCGCAGCCCGGTGGGCTGATGTGGGCGGGAGCTGCGGGAAGAGGGCTGAGGAGCGCCAGGGCGCCGGCGGAGGGAGCGGGACGTGGCCCGGTGTCCCCCGTAGGCGCCCCGGCCCCGCTGCGGGAGGGTGGGAGGGAGGGATGCCTCTGCTGCGGTGGGAGCCCGGGAGACGGCGTTCAGGGAGATAGCTCTGCGCTTCCTCTTCATGTCAGCGCCTCCGAGCCCGTCGGGCTGCGAGGGGAAATGCGCTGCTTGGGGCTGTCGGTGGGAGCAAGGGGCCGCAGCGCTTGCTCGGTGGCTGCTGCCCGTTCGGGACGCTGCCCTCACCTCCACCGGCGCCGGGAGGCAGGCGGCGGCGGCGCTCGGTGCCTGCGTTTGGCTTGGGCTGAGGGCAGGCTACCGACCGAAACCCCCGCTCGGTGCTTGACAATGTCCCTCTCCCGCTTCCCGGTGGGGGTGGTGCTGATTCCCTCTTGCCCCCTCCCCACCCCTCTGTGGGTGTCCCGAAATTATCCCTCTACTTTTGCGAAGGGGGCTGCTTTATTTAAAAGCTTGGGCTCATCCAAGTATCCTTTCACATGTCAGACAGGTTTCATAAATAGCAATGTGTTCTTACCTTTTTTCCTGTTACAACACGCCGCTTTGCCCATTTTTAAATGAAACGAGTGAGGTAGCCTAACTCTGGAATGTAAAATTCCATGTCTGTAGTCAGCAGCGGTAAGTTGTGAGGAGGACCTGATCCGAACCACCGCGCTGGTACAAGAGGTTCTGCTGTTGAAGTCAGATGAGCTATTTCCTATGAATAAACCCACTTCTTCACAGAAGCGGTTTTGGATGTGGCCCTAGAGTTAACTGAAGCTTGTTGGAGCGCAATAAACTTCACAATAGGAAAGTATGGTGGGGGGAGATGTTGGCAGCCTAATACACGCTTATTTACGAGGCTTTCCAAGCGTATTAGGTGATGCAGATTGAACCCCGTGTTGAGAACCACATGGCCAACCTTCGAACTTTAGTCAGGTTTCAGCAGCGCTTCCCAGGTGCAGAGATCATCATGCAGTTTGGGGGCATTAATAGTTGAAGAGTTCATATTAGTTTGTTCCCTTGTAATGAAGAGGCATGGCAACAGTATAATTGCTGTAAAAACATTATTTGTTAATTTGGTGCTATGTCATCATAACTTGCTAGTTATGAAAGAGTAATGCTTTGTTGTTGCTACAGAACTTTTCTTCCAGCAAGGGACTAGTTACGGGTTTGTGTTTCTAGAAACAATAATGGGTCTGGATAGGATTTTTTTAATAGTAGCATTTGCTTTGAGAGATTGTTTATTTCTTAATTGTATATGATTTTATCTAATTCCTTAAGTTTGGTTAAGTGATTAGTGACTAGCCGAAAGCTCTTCAGTGTTCTGCAGAAATGACTGCACGCAAGGTTGAGAGGGGAAATATACTTGAACATTTAAACTTCCCATTTTATGTGCATATACTTTGTTCATACGAGTTAGTTGTAGACCTGCAATCAAGCAGGAAGAGCTAGGGCTATAATTTGATATGCAGCTGAACACTTAAGCCACAATAAAATAAAATAAATCTACAACAAAAAAAACCCCACAAGTTGATTATTAATGCTGTATGTAATGTATAGGTAGTAAATGGGGATAAGTTGTCCCACGGACTGAAAATACAGAAATAGATACACTGTCATGTTTCCTGCATTCTAGAATATCAGACTTTGAAATGTGAAGTATATATGAAATGTAGGGCTTCGCTCTCTGATTTACAAAGATTTTCTTACCCTGCTTGACCCACTACTCAGCTGATTGAGATACTACTTTTATGAATAAATGAACTGCAGAACGGGACCCTTCGTGCAAGAACTCCAAGTACACTGGCAGATGAAACTTTTTTTTTCCAGCACATGATGCTTCATGCTGTATCCAGTGCTACTCCGTATATTTGAGTTTCTTTTCTGTGGAACTGTGAGCAGGAATAGATTTTAATGTAGAAATAATTTTATGTGATGTGTCAGTTATGTCACTGGATCAAGCCTTGTGTGTCTTCAGTAATGGATGTGTAGAATGTGTGTAAACTCTCTCTTTTTATTTTTTTCCTGGGAACTTTCAGGAAAATCTTAAAAGTTTCTGATTTGGTTATTGTTCCGCAGTGAAATCCATAGCTTATCTAGTCTGCAGCATGTATTTCATGCTTCTACATTTGTAAATCTGAAGCATGCACTTAAATGTTTGCAAAGATTGGTCTTATACTTTTGAAAGTGAGTTTTGTGATGAAAATTCTTAACTGTTATATTAGTGGCAACACACAAATGAACTGTGCTGTCAAAATTAAAGAATTCATTAAGGAAAATCTCCCAAGTTAAAAGGAAATGTTTCATTTTTTCATAGGAAACATACTGCTTCCACTAACTAGTAGTTAGTGGAACTCTTTTTTTCTGTCTGCTAGTTCTCCCCCCCTCATTTGAGTTACTGTTTGTGTGTCTCAAAGGTGAGTGCTGTTTTGTTCTTGTAACGTTATTTATCAGCGGTACAGCACTAAGTGATGTTTCTTGTTGGTTGGTATGTGCTTTCAGAAGACTACGGGAGCATGCTGCTTGCAGAGGCTCTGCTAGAAGAGTGTTTGAAGGAAAACTTCGCAAAACTGAAGGACTCCATTCCACTGACAGAGAAGAACGAGCCAAAATTGAGTGAAGCTAAACAGTATCTGACCAGTATCTTAAACAGAGGAAAGCTACGAGTAAGTGGGCTCTGTTGACGTAATTCCTGCTAACTGGATGCTTCTTTCATATGATTATTAGTCTGATACAAGGTGTTGGTGTTGCCTGGTCATGTCCCTGTATGTGCGGTGCTGCATTGTAGGCATTACTAATGGACTGGTAATTCAATAACCCTTTGCGGTGTCTTCTGCTGGGAAACTTGTTTTGTACACAAATGAATTATGTGCTACAAGTGTATATCCTGTTTGGTTTTTATTAGAAGGAAGCAGGATAAATATTTAGGAATTCTCTGGGTTGCTGTCAGGCTAGCACAGTGACCTACTGCTACTCCTGGTCTAAGGGAATCATGCACACCTACTCAGCTCCAGATCAGAGGTAAAATGTGCTGCGAGCTGCTGTCAGGCACTTAAGGTTGCGGTGTGAGTCCAGGGTTACAACCTTGCATTGCTTTTAGTCTCTGTCAGAGAAGTTAGGTGAACTTACGCTTTTATTTTATTTTGTGGTCTGGATGCATGGTTGGTAGCTGCCTGTCAACTCAGCTACAGAGCTTTGGGAGCATTTCAAGACTCTGCCTTGATCAGTGCTGCTGTGTTGGTGTCCTTGGACACACAGCTGCATAAATGGCTTTAAAATGATGATGAATTACAACTGTCTGTTCTTGATTTGTATTACTTCTGTTCCTGAAACTTACAGGCTAGTTAACTTGGAAGCATATGTTATACTTTTATCATGTTAATTTGCAGGGAGCAAGTGTGCAGTGGCTTTTCTGGGGGAGTTCCTTGTTCTTAACTTCTTGAAAGTCAGCATGTTTAAAAAGTAAAAAGGAGAGGGAAAGGAAGGGGAGTCCATCCAACCCTCTTTCTTTATAGTTTAGCCCCAGTAACAGCCAGAACCACTGAATTCTTCCAAGTCTTGGTGTTAAGTTTGGCTGCATGAATTTCCATTACTATTTCTTTGTTAGTGGTGACTTGGCTAGTCATGCAGCATTGACCTTGTGTTGACTGCATGATTTAAAAAACAAGTATGAAGGCTTAGGAACCTTTTCATGCTTTCGAAAGCATAAAAAGGGTCTGAATGGATGTATTTTACTGAGATTTTTTTTTTTTGTTACACAGGTTTGTATGCATGTTTTCAATCCTTAAGAAACCAAACACATCTTAGAAATAGCAGGCGTGCCTTCTGTTTTTTTCTCCTGTTGCCTGAAAATTTTTTGATAGCTTAAGGAAATTTGGGAGCTTTCTTGCTTTTAAATTAAATGTACAAAGGAGAGGGGAGTACTTGACTAAAAAGCGATGCTTTCTGCCTTTTAAGCAGGGGATTTTCTTGGTGTGTATGTAGGTAGTTCTGACAATGCCAGGCTTTTATGTGCTGTGTGAGGCTGGTGAATCAATAGAGTAGGTCAGCTGAAACCAAAGAGGTGGCTTGTAAGCTGTGTATTTCCAAAGTAGCTGCCTGACCTTTGTTGCCTGCTGCTCTCATGAGAGTAGCTCTAAGATCTCGAGACACTTAAATCCTTCTTACTCTGGCTTGCAGAGCTAGCAATGTTGAGAAGAAAGCGTTATGAATCTGCTTAATTTGTTCTGAAGTACCTCATTCTCGCTGTTTTTTTACCATGTAAACGCTTTTTTCCTCTCCCCACCCCACTCTGTTTCAGCCTAAGTATATGACAGAAGCTATGCTGATCCTAGGAAAGCTTCATTATGTGGAGGGATCCTACAGAGATGCCATCAGCATGTATGCAAGAGCAGGAATTGATGACTTCTCAACAAAAGATGAACCTCTGTACGTGCTGCGTTTAGTAACTGAAGCTTTTGTTATTAAAGGTAAAGGACCACGTATGCATATTTGAAGTATGCTGTGTTTAGGCTGAAGTTGAAGGTGTTTCTCCAAGCAATGTGATTGGAGCAGAGTTGGGGCAATGTTGTATGCTTTAGAAAATCCTTCTGGGTGTGGTCTATGTAGTTTAAACTTAAAGGCATTATGGAGTCTTAGTCCATGATTTTTAAACTTGGCTGGCTTATGAAGAAAAGCTTGAAACTGCAAATCTTGTGGTAACTGTTGGCTGTAAATCAGCAACACACTTGAGCTTGTGCATCCGTTTTGGGAAAATCTAAATCAAGCACTCAGCTGAATTGAGACCTATGCTTTCTCTGAGAAGGAGTTTATCTACTTGTAAATTTAAATGATTCCTGTGATTTAAGCAAGGATGATGTTTCCAAGTTTTAAACTCTGGACTAACAGAATATGTTCTTTCAAAGCAAGTAGTGTATTTTTGCAATGCATGTCACACAGTATCAGACATTATGTACAAACAGGAATCTCTTCCCCCCCTTGTAATTCTACAGACATTGAACTGTTTGAGAGATCCTAATACAAACTGCCTCTACAGGTAGTGAAATTGCATTTCCTTTTTGAGTGGGGGAAAGGAAGACCCTAGTCAGTTTCTGACTTGGGGGGAAAAAAGATCGGTAATCTTCTCCTTCATTTGCTTTCAGTTCCTTTATAAATGTTGCTCAAGTACTGCTACCTATCTACTGCTTTCTACTCTTTTCAGCATGTCCACCAGCTAATTAGGTGAATGAGAACTCTGATGATCAGATACCTTCAACTGGTATGTAAAAGAGTGAAACTAAATCAACCCAAAATACTGTTTGACTGGGCTGCTAGTATTACTGATAATTATTTGGATGTTTCATGATCTCACACAGTCATTCTGCTTTTTTGAAAACCTGTTTGTGCTGCTTTGCTTGCTTTGATTTTGTTTTCTGTGGCACTGGCTGAATCTACTTCATTAATGAGCTTTTGTGGAGCAGAACTAATTTACTTGTAAGTTGCACTAACACTTGCATGGCGCAGAGGAGCGAGTAACTGCCAGTGCATTCACAGCAGTGTATCTGAGAGCAACTACTGGTGCGCTCCAGAGTCTGAAGGAGATGCACTATCCTCACCGGGAACTGGCCTGGATAAGGTCCTTGGTGAGGTGTGAATATAATAAGGTGTGCATGAACACTGATGGAATGACACTGGTCCTGTAAGGCCTCTTCTATGGTGTTGACTACCTCACTTACATATGAAGATGTTGGGGGTGGAGGTATTTGCCGCAGAGGATCAGGCCATAATTTTTTTTCCCCATGTGGTTTAGTGTGGAACCTAAATATTATGTTGCCCCTGTGTTTGTGTGTAAACCATAAGGAGTCCCTCCCATTGCAGAGCAACCTCTGTGCTATTACTCTTCCACAGTTTTTGTCCTCCATGATAATTATTTTCAGATTAGCCAAGATATCAAGGGTATAGTAAGTCACTCGGTATTCTACCAAAGTTTCTGACAGAGAAACAGCAGAGTGGAGCTTGTCCAGCTGAGTTTGGAGAGGGCAGTCACTGCTAGGATCACTGTTCCCCCTGCCATGTGCTCGACCTTCTAGTCTTAGAGAAATAAGCCCTTACATGTTAGAAATTTGTACGGGTAAATATGGCAACAGCAGTGTGGATTTTAAATTTTCATTTAAAAACATGTCTGTCCAGGTTACCTCTGCAGGGCAAGTAACAGCGTGGAGTTGAATTCTTTAAAATTAATTTAAAATTAATTTATACTTTATGCTAAAGATTTTTCTTATTCCCCTTTTTCATTTGGTATCTCTGCAGAAATTCTGTTGATCCATACCATATTATTGCCTTTGGTTGAATTACTGTTAGCTTATGCAGGTTGAAACTGTCCTTAAAGACACTCTTGAACATCACTGGTAGTAAAATTTTTGCAGGGATCATCTAGGCAACAATCCAGAAAAGCCAGTCATTTCTTCATTTCAGAGCGGAACTTAGGTTCCCCGCTTAATTTTTTTTTTATTTAGATTTTCAGTAATGAGAGAAAGCAATTGGTTTAATAGAATATGCCTGTTCATCCAGCATTAGTTAAACACTAGAACTTTGTGTTCATACTTCTCAGTATGAACCTGAAACCACCTTGTTTTTATGTAGCTAGCACTGCTGGGTTGTGCCTATATGCAGAATGGCGATGTAGGCTCTCAAGCAGTCAGGATTATGCTGGAAAGTTCACGGAAGAAAGAAAAGACAAATCAAACGCACTCACACTTATCCTTTTACTGTTGGAAACAAACAAAAATGTAATGAGAAAGATAGGGGATACACTGGGAGGAGCTGCAAAGGTGAAGTCAGTGGTAGAAATGAAATATGAACCAGCAAAACTGAGTTTGCTTTTTTTTTTAGAGCACTGCTTGAGCTCCAAAACACTGAAGGGTGGACATTGAGCTAAATCTCTGGGGCCTTCCTCTGAAGGTCCATAGCATGTAGTAGGTTCATAGCATGGCAAGAAGCAATATGGATTTGCACCTTTGTGATTGGACTGCAGAAGTTGAACAGGGAAAAATTTTCTTGCTTGCCTTGCTCAGTAGACTTCCAACTAAGGTGAGTATCAAGCAGTAAATGTTGAAGTTCTTCATAAATGCAGGGACTTGAGCAGTTGACAAGTCACAGGAGAAGTGGCAGAGCGGGCAAGACTCTTCCAGTTTCTCAACTGACTGCTTCTGCTTGCCCTGTTTCTAAATCTCCACATTGTGAGGAGAGGATAAGTTCTGTGGGCACTATGAGTGGAGCTCTGACAAGAGTTTGATTTTTTCACGATGACTAATTTCAACCTTTATAGTTAGTTAATAGGTGGTTGGTCTGTACTTGTCTTCTTCCTCCTATCCTCACTGAAGTTAATTCCTCCTTAAAACCTTTGCTCAGGTCACAGTACTGCAGGTAATCTCTGATGCAAGCAGTTCTGTCTGTTGCATAAAACAGTATTGAGTAAGGAAACTTGCTCTCATTTTGCTTCTAATTCACTTGGGACATATTGTGGCTTCATTAACTGGCGTTGTCCATTCAAAACAAGCAAGCAAAAAATACTTCAGAATAGCATGTGTAACTGCTGGAACCCGTTGGTTTGCCTCTGGCTGTGCTTGCTGCAGAAACCGTGCTAGATATCTCTGTCTGCTTCCAGTGAACAAAACTTCCTGGTAGTGGGGTAACCCTTTACAAAGTAAAGAATAGCTCTAGCATACCTAAATTCCAAGTTTGTAGAAAGGCTTCTATGTCACTGCAATGTTTGTCACACAGCCTTTCTTGCTGCGCTGCCTGAGAGCACGGCCAGAGCTGTGTTAACAGAAGACTGTTGCCAGTCCGAGTGATGAAGGCTTGGGCAGGGCTGACGTGGTGTGTGGGTCCTGTCTTTGTAATGCCTGAGAGTGCCTTTGGCTTGCTGCAGCGCTTGCGGTCAGGATGTGTGGTATCAGAGCTGCTGCAAGGGGAGTCAGCCCCGTGCGGAGGAGTTCCCTGTGTCCATGGAACCAGCTGTCAGGCCAGGCTCTGGACTTCCTCCACCTGGAGGGGGATACCCTGGAGATAGGCTAGCTAAACCTGTGCAGCGATGACGCAGGATTGCAAATGGTACCTAGCTGGTTTTCTAGTGAGTTAAAGCTTTAACAGTCCTACTGCCTTTTTCTCCTTTTCTCCCAGTCCATCCTGCAGTAATTTTTGTACTGTTATTGGCCATTTTCAGCTTAGGGTGGGTTTGATCTGTGCAGCTCCACTGTGAACATTCTGTACAGTCAGAAGTTGGTGGTTCTGGGGTGATTCATCACTTCTTCAAATAGCGTCTGACATGGATGAAGTGCATGGTATTGTACAATACAATTCAGAGGGTAGGCTGTGGACTAACTTGTTCGTGGGTGTCTAAAGATGGGTGAGACGAATCCCTTGTAAATTTGTTTCTAAAATTGTTTTTGAGAACTTTAGAAAAGAGATCTATTGTCTGAAAAGGCTGCAGTGGGAGCTCAGCCTTTTTAGATTTTAGAAGAATCCATGTGAAGAGAACAAGGTGATACTGTGTCTGTAAGCAGCCTTGATCATAGTCTGTGTTTTGTTGCAACAAGTCCAACCACAAGTCATATGTACAAGGAAACAAGACTTCGTTAGTTCAGTAGCTCAGAGCAATCTATATTTATTCGTGAACCCATTTAAGTAATTTAAAGATGTTTAAGATCTGTCATGTGACACTTCTGAAAAACTGTAAGATCATGAGACAAACACTGCTGGATTGAGCCACTGGTCTTTAGAGCCCTCCCAAGAGCTGTCTGTGAGTGCTACTGCTGAAAGCAAAACCCCAAATGCACCACATGAGGGTTTTTCCTGAACTGGATAATGCTAAACAGCCTGGAGCCTGCATCCAGGGTTCTGAGTTCAATCCAGCTCTTTGTGGCTTTTGGGGGGTTTTTGTTTGTTCATTTTTAGGACAAACTGCTGATCTCTACATGTTTTCCTCTTTCTGTTATGGTTGTATCTTTTAAAAGCTCAATGATAATGAGGTCAGTATTGCTTAGAAGTATATTCTGCTTTCTCCCCATGTGAAATCTTTGTCTTGGGTTTGTAATACTGGAAGTGGTTGTCTGGAGGTTATGGTGGTGTCCTGAAAGAATAGTGGTGATATCACACAGAGATAATAAACAGAAAAACCGACCTTTTACTCGACTAGTTTGAAAACTACCCCCTTGGTTTTAATCATGATATTAAATTGACTAGCTGAAGCCTCAAAATTTGAATAATCTATTTTAAACTTCCTTTGTGCTTGTGTTGCTTAATTTCTTATTTTGTTGGTTTGCAGAACTATTAAAACCATGTAGGTTTGCATTCAGTAAATGTAAGCCTGCTATTAATCATTCTAGCTAATCAGAGGATATATCACCCCCTTGTTCATACACTTCGTTGGAGTCTTTAATTTTGATATTTGCTTGTGTGTCATTCATTTTCTAATATAGTTTTCTACAGGATGATTAATTTCCTAGGTGAGATTTGTATTCAGCTGCATTTGTTTGGAAATTAGAACAAAATGTACAGTTAAAAATAGCTTTATTGCAAAGCTAAGTTCTGATAAATCTACTTTTTCCTCCTCTCTTGAAAAGATTTGATTAAGAAAATCTTTTCAGTTAAATGAATTTCATGTGCTACAGATGATTTTAACTCAGTGTTTCTGATAAGTGTTAAAACTGGTAAATTTCTTGTCATGTGTGCTTTGTTTTTAATTTGTAGACTAAAATGGGAAAAATAAGCTTTCCTGTTTGGTTTTACTTAGTCGAAGCTTTGTTGGTTCATCGGCTTTGAAAAGCTAATCATGGAACTAAATTAGTGGAGAGAACTGAGAGGGAGAAAGAAATGTGGGATTTTTTTTCTTTTTTCTTTTTTTGTCTTCCCTGGAAGAGAGTGCCTCTATTTTAATGACTCTTTTCAGTACTTCATCAAACTCTTATTTCAGATCCTAAGTCAATAATGTCTCCGTTCAATTTTTTTACTAAATGCTCCTAGCCCTCTACTGCAAGGATATATTCCATTCAAACAATGTTAATGGGTTATTGTGTGTTATGGGCTTAACCTAAGCAGCCTTACTTTTAAATAGAGTCCTTCTGAAAACAGAATTTCCAGGTAGCTTCTCTTGGACGAGATTTCTGTTTACTTAGTTTTTGACGAATGCGATGGCAATTTCAAAACTGTTGAGCGTACTGGAATACAGACTGTGTGGAACAATTTTGAGTGCCAGTAGTTTGAACGATTTCGAGTACCGATAAACTGAGTTCGGAAACATTATGTAGCTTTGTAGGATCATAATTTATTTCATAATCTTGTTTTGAATGTGAATTTACACTTCTAACTTGTTTTTGCAGGAAGCATTTTTTACAAACCTATTAACAGGCTATACGTGCACTTTCTGAGCCTGCTCCTCATTGCAGAGGGCATAACGTTTTGCAAGGTGTGTTCTCCTTTTTCCAGACAAGCCTTTGGAATACTATTCTGCCTCTTGGATGCCAAAAACCCCTTCCCTGTGGTTATGCATACTTTTATGCTTGGGATATTTTCCCCAGGCTGATTTTTAAGGGTTCTTGAAGGTCACTAAGAAAAACTTTACTGTAATACCTAAAAAGAGATAGGGTGGGGTGATCTTACTATGTAAGGACATACCTTGTCTTATCAACTGAGACAAGTGTAGGACAAGGATTAATGGAAGATTGATGGCATTTTTTCCATGTTCAAATAAATAATTTTCTTTATGTTCTCTCTGGGCACTAATGGGGCAGAGTAAAAAGCATGTCATAATTGCACATGTCAAGATAAAGATGATCCATTTCTGTATTATTGTTCCGTAGCCACATGGCTGCAAGGAAAATATCCAGATCTGCTAGTGGTAAAAAAAGAGAAAACCCAACTCTTTTCCCGCTCCCTCCCAGCAACCCCCGACCTGCCTATCCCGCCCCCCCGCCCCTTGTAGTGTTCAGGAGGGCAGCTAAGACTTTCCTAAAGACACCACCAGTGTTCCTCGTAGTCTTTAGGGAAGTTTTTTGATCGTGAAGAGCCAGAATTATACTATGCACAAAGTTATTAAGAGAAAAGCAGAGGTTTGGGTGAAAGTTGAGGGGAAAAATTATCTAAAACTTTTCTTTTACTTTATTTGTACAAGTATATTGCTCTAGGGAGATAATGAGCTTCATGAAGATGATTGACACTTGGCAGTATGCAGCTGTGTTAACCAGTACGTTGCTTTTGAGATGATACACTGGCTTGCAGTAGTCTCCTATTCCTTAACTGCTGTTTCTTCTGCTGGCAGCTACTCAGTGAGGTTACTTTTGTCAGTATTTTCAGCCTGCTGCTGTGACTAAGTAGAACTGCAATGAAAGAAAAAATCTGTTGGTTTGGTGTTTTGTTTTTTTTTTAATATTTTTTTTAAAAGGGTCTGTCAGAGACGGGGCACAAATTCCTGTATTGGAATCCTTCTCTGTTGACTAAAATGGTTGAGATTTGTATCTCTGAGCATTGAGATCTGTGGGGAGATGGGTTCCTTTAAACAGATCCTAAACAATAAATATAGTTTCTTGCTTGGCCATTAGGAAAACGGAATTCCAGCCACAAGGATGTATGATGCAATATGACTTTAAAAAACTGAGTAGCTGAGGGTAAGGCATTTTGTTGGCAGAACTTGTTTTCGCTTTTGCTTGACAAAACCTGCATCTTTCAAATGTTAATCCACATCAGAGAGAGAGAGACTTTGTTCTGTACCTGGTATACACTTCAAAGTGCTAGTGTTCATAATTCTGCCAGCTAGACAGGAAGCATGCTGTTTATTCGTGTTGGCAGCAGAGTAGCTGTCTGATAGGCAAAAACCCCGGTTTATAGATGCTGATGTCTTGATAAAAGGGCGTAGTATTAGTATGTCTTACTTGGGTTTTCAGAATAGAAAATTAAGAGTTTGAAGTTGCTCTTATGTTGCAACAGTGATGACTTTGAAGCTGGTGCATGTTGGTGAATTGTGTGTCTCGGTGCCACTGCTTTCCGGCCTGGATATGAAAGAGTTGCCAAGCCTGGCTCTGATGTTTTTGGTGCACTTAGGCTTTACTGTTGTGTTCCATGAGCTCTTCTCTGCTGTTGGATAGGCCAGTTTACTTTTTTTTCCTGTTGGCATTTTAGAAGTAGTTTGTTTAGCACAATCTGCTATGCACAAATGCAGCATGGGTGTGGTTTTTTGGACTTCTGAGGACAGTTAGCTGCAGGCCACTAAATGCAAGTAATTGAAATTTAGAAAGTGGAAAAAGAAAATAACTTCTTGTTCCTTTTGTCCATTTGATTTGGTTTCTGTGATGGTAAAGTTTTGTTAGTCTTCCGCTCCCCTCTCCTCACACAATTGCAGGTACTGGTTGCACACCCACACCTGCACTAAACCTTCTCCACCTCCTGCACTATGATTTAGTTCTCTAAAGCTGTGGGCACAGCAGCATCAGGAGACACAAGAAGTTGCACATACTTTTCTGAGGAAACAGAACAAGGAACACACGATGTTTGTGTGCTAACATGAGACAATAGGGCTACCCTCTTACTTCACTAAAAGAAAACAAATACACTCTCAGATGGCCTAAGCTAGCAGTAGCTTTTAAATGGCTATGATGCTGTCCCCATGCGGGGACGGCATTGTGTTGCGTGATATGTATCCAGTGGCTATGGGAAGATTTCCACATTCTGTGATGACAGGTGGCTGTCAGTTGCATGCTACCTAGCAGGTATTCTTGAAAAAAATAGACACATAAATATATAATAAATACATTGTAAAGCACTGTATGTATAAACCTGTATACATATGTTGTGTGTGCCCACTCAATTTTTTTACTGATGGGGTGTATGATAAAAAAAATTTGGAGACCAATGTATTACAGGTTAATGCTAAGGTTCAAAGGTCTACCATGAAGCTTAGGAGCAGCCAGCTTACAGGCAGCAGGTCTTGATATGCTGATAGCTGAGCCCAGAGAGTGGTGGTGAATGGAGCTAAATCCAGTTGGCGGCCAGTCACAAGCGGTGTCCCCCAGGGCTCAGTGCTAGGGCCGGTCTTGTTTAATATCTTTATCAATGACCTGGACGAGGGGTTTAGTGGTGGGATGGCAAGGTTAGGTTAGTGGTTGGACTTGATGATCTTAAAGGTCTTTTCCAACCTAGATGATTCTATGATTCTATGATTTCGACCATGCAGTAAGAGACACAATGTGATGCAGAGCCTGCATGCCATTAATCAGGGGTAGGTGACTGAGGCTGCATCTCAGGGGAGTGCTTGCCACCTTTGGGCTTCGCAGCCACTCAATCAAAAAGCTGTCCTAGGTTTAACAGTCACCTTTGACTGTAATTACAAGCCTAAGCAGACAGAGCACTTAATTTCAAAATAATGGGAGTAACATTGTTAGCATTGGTTTATTGCATCTAGTGGGAAGGCCAGGAGTAGGGGTCTTGAACTCTGCTTTGATGCAACTAAGGAGCCTTGCACAGGTTACTTAAATTTTCTGGCTTCATTCCCCACTTATGGACAAACCAGTCTTCAGATAATTTTATTAAGGTTACTGGAATTTTCTACCTTTCTACCTTTGAGACTTTTACATGAAAAATACCCCAAGATTATAATGGATTTCAGTGAATATACTGGGCTGTTGTGTAGCAATGATCCTGTATAACATGAAGCAATGGTGAAAAAAATTTGTGCAGCTCTCAAATTATTTCCTCTTCCCCCTCACCTTTCATGATGTGCAGTATGAATGAATGTGTTCAAAATCAAGGGCTTCTAGGTCTTTCTTCCCCCTCTTCTTTTATTTGCATTGCAAATAAATCCTGCTGAAAAATCATAACTTAATTGCTGAGGAGATGAGTGTCAAGACCCATGATGTGAATTATTTAAACTGCTGTGAATTGTGGCAGGAATAATGCACAGTGCTGGGTTTTGCCTGTGTCAACCTAATTGTGACTGCTGCTTTGGCTTGTTAAGGTTCAGGCTATTTTGCTTTCTGAGACACTGTAATGTAATAAGTTGATTGAGGGCTGGGCTCCTGAGTTCAAACCTTAGCCAGCAGGGCAGGCTGGTCCTAATACCATCTTTAACATGGTTTCATTGTGCTTTTGAATTTTGTCTTTCTTTGAAAAGTGTTAGTATTCTACTGAACTTCAATTAGTCAGTGTGCGTAAGTTGGAAGAGCTAGTCTTAAAAACAGTCTTGTTTCAATGCTAATTGATTTTCTAGAGCCACACTTCTGAACTAGGCTGACGGCTGCATGCTAGAAATAAAGTGCACCCTCCCCTTGAGGACGGCTACCCGGAATGACCCGGTGTTCACCACAGAGAACATGCACACAACCAGTTTCCTTGCAGCAGTTGCCATGCAATACATTCACACCTGACTTGCCTCGAGACAAATTACTTATCTTCCTGTAGCTAGAGTAAAACTATTGCAAGCACTTAGCTTAGCAGCACACTGGCTCCTGGCCAGCGTGACCTGTCTGCGTGACACTGGAGCGTAGGTGCTGTAACCTTGCTCTGCAGACTGGGGCTGATGCTGTTGGCAAGGCTGTAAGTTCCACCCTGAGCTGTATTTTGCTTCAAGTTGCAATAGCTGTGTTCAATGTGAGTGTAGTACCAGGACACAACACGCGAGGTAGGCTATATGTGCTGTTGTGTTTCTTTGATTCCTTCCTTACATTGCCTGGTAGCTCTGATACTCCTGGGCTATGGGGTTGTAGCAGCTGCAGGCTAACACTGTTGGTGAAAGTAGTGTATTGCTGCTGACCCTGAATTCTTGCACCTATGAATCCACCATTCCCCAGTTGTGTAAATTCATCCAAATACAGGAGGCCAGAAGTCTGTGTAAAAAGGAAAATGAAAAGAACCTGTGAATGGATTGGTATATTCCTCTTACTCAGAAGGAGGAATGCTGCTAGTTGGTGAACTAGTTTGTGAACTGGAAGAACAGAAGAAAGCCACCATAGACTCCTCTTCTTCCTAGTAGTTGTGCAGTCTCCATCTATGCACTGAGGCTTTCAAGGCTAGGCTGGTTAACACCCTGAGTTGGCCCTGCATTGCGCAGAAAGCTGGACCATGGACCTCCCAGGGTCGCTTTCAGCATGAATTTTCCTCTCGCTTATGTTGCTGAGATTCTGATACCACATGCCCATGTGCACATGTATGTTCAAGTTCTAGTACTATCACCTCAGAGCATTGGAGCTACATGATATGTTCTTTTGGCAGGGACTGAGTGAGGTGCAAGTGGAAATAAGCCTTCATAAAATCTTTCAGGTTTCTATAAAAGAGAGCAGTGCACATCGGTTCTAGGAAGAAATAAATTAGTTCATGACACATCTTACCATATGGATTTGGGGGTCTTTTTTCTGACATAAAGGCAGATTAGTGTTAGCAAGGGGAGAAGAAAGCACAGAGATTGTAGAGAGATCAAGAGCCAGAGATGAATCTTTGGGAGAACTAAAGGAGGTGAATGGAACCCTTATCTTTATGCTGGAAAGAAAAGCAGTGTTTCTATACATAGAAAGTTTGTTCTTTTGAAAGGGATAATCTGGAAGCATGTGTCTCTTTAAATCTTGAGCTTGGGCCATAGTCTATTAGAAATCTGTATCTTCACTATATAGAATGTTCTTATGGTATATATCTATGTATATATTTACATTTAGGCACCCGATTCATATGAGAAAAATCTTAGCTTAGATTAAGTTACAAGTTGGTATTATTTTACCTTAACTGGTTGTTGTGAAAAATACCCAAGTGCCTTTACCTTAACCAGCTACCAAGAAAGCATATGGCTTTATGCTTTACTCAGAAGCTAATTCTGTCTTACCAAGAGCTACACTTTTCTTGCTAAATCCAGTGTGGAAGTAGCATGCACTTTCACGGCTTTCTGACGCTTTTTGGGAACTGAGTTGAATTTAAAATGTATGTTGTGCTACAAAATTATTTCTGTGTTGATAACAAGGCAGGGAGGTGGGGTGGAGAAGAGTTAGTGGAACCTATGTTCTCAGGACTAGAGGAGTTGTAAATGATCTTGTACAACTGCACCTTGAGCAAATCTGTAATTGGGGCTTTGCACTGTGAGAATTGAATTGGTGGCTGCAAGAGTAGGGAACTTTTGTTATTCTGTTCTTCACTTTGTCTACTGGATTTGCAGTCTGCTTGCTCTGATTTTTCTTCTTACTGCATTTCTGTGGTAGGGAGGAAAAGCCCTGTTCGGATTCTGTAGAAGATTTTATACTCTGATGACATCAGGTCAGTGTATATGGTATTAGCAGAAAGAACCATGACTAATGTCATGTGGGTCCTTTTTTTAGAAAAATGTGTGCAATGTAGCATAGTATCTGTTCTAATACACTGTCTATTGCTCTGTACTTACTGTGGCAAGAAATGTGTTTGGAGATGTTCATTCCCCTGTCTCTAATCAGCCCCAGCTCTGTTTTTCTGACCCCATGGATGGGCTTGTTTGTTGTCAGTACTTGGTGCTGGCAAAGGCTGCTTGCTTGCCTCCCCCATGTCAGAGCCGAGATAGTAGCTCCTTGCAGTAGGCTGTAGCGTGTATGTAAATGACTTTTTATCAGCCCGTTCTCTCTGTGTGACATCTCCCATGATAACCACCCCCACACAGACTGCTAGGATGATTCTTGCAGTTTGATTAAATGCTGCATGTGTAGGAATGTCAGTGAACTGTACTGGATTCCTTTCAGGGCCCTCAGCCCCACTTTGCACTTAAGGGGATGGTGACTGAAATGCAACACTTCTTAAAATTTATTTTCAGTTAAGGGGAATGACTAGAAGTTCAGAGGTAGATGAAACAGAGACAGATTGAAGGAGAATATTTGTAGGCTGATTGTTCTGGCTTCAGCACTGGATGGTTTCTTTTTCTGTATGGAGATTTAACATCCTCTTTTCCCCTTCATCACATAGCAACAGGGTTAGGAAATAGAAGCTTTGAAATAATAGGAAAACAACCCGTAATATAAAGCCAGGGACTTTGTAGTGGGACTGGAAGACAAAATATGTTATGTGTTGGATGCTGTACAAGGTGTATGTCAGTAGAAAGGAGAGGACACAAAATGGGCATTGGTTAAAAGCAGCAAAATGATCATCATCCCTGTCATCCTCCTCAGTGTCAGTTTGAAGTAAATCCACTCCCCCTGCTCTGCTCTGGTCATGATTTTCAATGGTGAAAGATCCTTATGTGTGTTCCTCCAGGATACAGGTTCTGGAGAGAACGTGCTGTGCACTGCTGACTTGGGAGAGGGCAGAAGGAGTGGGGAGCCACCTCCTGAGCTTGCATCAGTGGGGCATAGAATCATCGAATGGTTTGGGTTGGAGGGGACCTTCAAGACCACCTAGTTCCAACCCCCCTGCCATGGGCAGGGGCACCCTCCGCTAGACCAGGTGGCCCAAAGCCCCATCCAACCTGGCCTTGAACACTTCCAGGGATGGGGCATCCACAACATCTCCGGGCATCCTGTTCCAGTGCCTCACCACCGTCAAAGGGAAGAATTTCTTCCTTACATCTAATCTAAATCTCCTCTCTTCCAGCTTAAGGCCATTACTCCTTGTCCTATCACTACTTGCCCTTGTAAACAGTCCCTCTCCAGCTTGCCTGTAGGCCCCCTTCAGGTACTGGAAGGCTGCTAGAAGGTCTCCCTGGAGCCTTCTCTTCTCCAGGCTGAACAAGCCCAACTCTCTCAGCCTGTCTTCACAGGAGAGGTGCTCCAGCCCTCTGATCATTTTCATGGCCCTGCTCTGGACTCACTCCAACAGTTCCATGTCCTTCTTACATTGGGGGCCCCAGTGCAGGACACAGTCTTCTCTCAACCCACTGAACTAACTGCTTGTGTCTGGCCCAAATGTCAGACATGAGATAGGGAAACTCCTAGCAGAGTAACCAAGGGGACAAAACAGAAACGTTGAACATGAGAAGTAAACAAAGCTAAGACTGCCTAGGAACCTCAGTACTGCATCGTTCATCACGAGGAAACCTGGCTCCCCATTGCTGCCTCACAGTGGTTTGTTGTCAGACTCCTGAAACAAGCTGTGCTGAGGTGCCCTGCCTTCTGGGACTGTGGGAGGCCAGGAAAGCGTGGCTCCTGGTGTGTGTGTGGTGGCTCCTCACGTTGAAGAGAATCCTTTGCTGTATGCTGCAGTAGTCTAAATAGCTTCCTTGGAGAGGCTCTTCAGACAGCTGAACTCTTTCTTCTTTTGTCACCTCTGTCGATTTGTGTCAGGAACACTAGGATTTTGTGTTATATCTTACATGTTTTTCATTGGCATTAGGGAGTGTTGTTATATATAAAATGTATTGGGAAGTACGTGCTGAACTGTTTACAACCTGTGTTGGGCTACTGGGCATCAGTGCAGTCATGTTTGGTGTAGAAGACCTGAGTTTCCAAGCAATGCTCTATTGTAGAGAACCAGTGTGGCACAAGAACCTATGCTGGTCAGAGTAAAATTGGTATGTGGATGTGTAGTCTCTCCACATAGATTTAGAAACATAAAGGGTGTCATAGTATGATGCCAGACAAGGATCTGATAATAAAAGATTTTCATGTGGGGACAATAGCTCTGGGTCTTCAATTAACATACTTCTTATTTGTAAGTGGGGTTGGATGATGATACAAGAAAGAGTTTTAGTAGCATAAAACCCAGGGGTTTTTCTTTTCTTTGGAAAAGAAGGTGATCTTGTGATTAAGAGTCTCTTGTGCCTTGCCAAGAGCTTGCTGTGTATCCATGTGCAATTTGCATGTGCTCAAGTTTTCCAAGAGTGGCCTTAGATTTTTCCAACTTTATTTTAGTATCATTTTCCAGCAGATTGTTTTTTTGTTTGTTTTGGGTTTTTTTTTCCCCCTCAAAACTGCTGCTTATTGAAAGCTTCACTTGGAACAGTGGATTCTCAAATCCAGTGCCAGAGTGTTTCTGAAACAACACTTGCGTTGAAGCACCCAAAATCTACAGCTGTCTTTGGAAATATAGGCCTTAATTTCTCTGCTTGCTCATCCCTACCAGAAGGATTGTAATATCCTTTCTTTGTAAAGTGCTTGAAAGGCACGGTAGAAGTGTGCAGTGGCACTGTGTGTTAGAGCAGCATGACAAAAATGCCTTGCATGTGTAGGAATTGTATTTTCCTGGGGGTCTTTTCCTGAAAGTCACTAAAACAAGGGGGAAACCCATGTGTGGAAAAAAAATCCTGTCAGCTGGTAAATGAAGGAATAACATAACCATGCTGCTGTTGGTGGGCTCCAGTTAAAAAAGATGTTGCCATTTTTGCAGGTCTGTCCCTGGAGCGCTCAACCAACTCAATTGCCTCACGTGCTCGACTGTGTGAAAGGGAGGAGGAAGTCATGGCTTGTTTTGAGACGGCGTGTGTCGTTGCCCAGGTGTACTTGCAGGAGCTTGAAAAGGTAAGAAGAAATGTACTCAGGGTGTTACCTGGTGGCCTGGGTGGAATTTCCAGGGTTTGGACAGCAGAAATGATGGGGAAATGCCAAGTGATCATAGACAATAAGAAGTATGAGGACAAGTTGGAAGGAGTGAAGTGTCTCGGTATAAGCCGTTGCAAACCAGCAGTTTATCTGGTCTCTGCCTGTTTCCTCTGAGAATGAGGTCTGGAAACCAGTTTTGCCTGTGCTAAAGCACTGAATACTTCAGATATGCTCAGGTTGTATCTCAAATTTAACTTACTAAAGAGAGACTACAAACTTTGCATAGCAAGTGCCAGCATGAAGGAACCTGAGACGCTTTATGTATCTGCCCTGTAAATGATACACAGTAGTAGATACTGAGATCCCTAATGCTGAAAGTGGTAACCTTTTTGGGTCAGCATAGCAGTTTAACTGTCAGTGCTTCACCTCCTCCAAGTGAAACCGGAGGAACCTAGATCATTAGTAGCAAGTAACGGCTTGGTCAGAGTTGGCTAGGATGCTGAGTAAAAGGAGTACTCTGAGCCCTCCACTGAGCTGTAATATGTGCCACTGATTTGTTGGGCACATGCTTAGTGGTCTCTATCTCTGTAACTTTGCCTGGCTGAGTTTAACAGGGCACACTGTGTGCTTCCAGTGCCCTTCCTTTGCCACACAGTATGCTTGACACCAGCAGCACTGATGGCAATGCATGTTACCTCTCCTTCTGTAACTTAATGGCCTTTGGCGTTCTGACCAGATATTTCTACTCTTCTCAGCAGCATAGGTGTGTACCTGTTCCAAGTTTCGGTTTTAATTTAAAACAAAAATGAATTTTTGCATATGCACTAAGCTCATCTTTTAAGAATGCTAGCTAACAAGTTGTCTGGTCTGTTTCTTTTTAGGAAAAAGCTGAATGGCTTTTTTTATTTAAAATTAAGTACTGTCCTTCCCTTGTGGAAGGACGAGTTCCTAACAGTACTGGGCACTGTCAGTGTTTTTACTGACAGCTTGTACCTTCAAAGAAGGGAAGGAGTTTGAACTGTAATTCATTCATATTCTGGACACAGAGACAAGGATGCAGGATTACTGATATATGTATTAAAAGTCCATAGGCCTTCTCCAGTCCTGGATGTAAAACCCTGCTTTGGAGAGTCCACACAGAGCAACTTTTAGCAATGAAAGCTGTTTGTTACCAGTAAGGAAGCAAAAGCAAGAAGGGTTTAATAGGAGAAACAGAGGAAAGGCTAAGATTGTCCCATCAGGATGCCTGATAGCTTACTAACCCTTAACAAATATTTATGTTATGTTAAACTAGACTTACCTACTCAAACACTGCATTAATATTTCTGTGCATGATGCTAGATCTGTGTGATTTGGAGTAGTAATTCTGAAGCCCTTGGTATTAATGTGTAGCTTTCTACTTACTTTATTAAAGGTTGGAAAGTAATAAGGGATGGTGTTTCAAAATCATACTGCATGCGGAATATATTGTAGAAGTCGCTGTATAGTTTATTTTAAAGTTGACTTTGAAAGGTTTTTGAATAGCTGATGAAGGTAAGTTTTCAAGCAGTCTAAGGAGGAATCTGATGGCAGAAGCTAACGTTGTATTGTTGGAGATCTCTCTGGCTCATGAGGAACTGGCTAGTTTAAACAGCTGTCTGTAATCCCAGATATTTCTTTCCTCCCCTCACAGACCTTAAACAACACGCATTCAAGGAGTATCAAGGGCAGCAACGTTACTTACTCTGAGTTTGAACTTTCCTACTTCCTGGAAGCAGCTCTACAGAGTGCCTACGTGACTCACTTAAAGAAGGGGTAGGTGGATGCAGCTGCTAATAAAAATAGATAATGTTGCATGTCTTGTCCCAGAACAGATGAAGTCTTACTTCTTTGTATGTGTTCTGTTGTGATTTTTTTCTTTTCTGCTGACTCCCCTCAAGTCCCCTCAGTGTCCTTCCCTCACTCCTATTTGTCTCTGTCTCTCTTAAGAGTCCTAAGCCTTGTTTTTCCAGACCCACAAGTAGGGTGGAGTACAACAGTTTTGTTGTCTTGACTCATCTCTGTTCCCTGTGGAGATGAGGAGAGTTTGACTGTAAGAGAGTGTGGAATTTATACTGCTGTGTACTTTTAAAATGTTCAGCCACAGGGCCTGGTTTAGAGCTCTGTGAAGTGTTTAAGGGTAGTTTCTTTCATTTATTTGTTTGTTTGTTTATTTAAGGTCTTAAATGTCCCAATCAATACCCCAAATCTGTGTGGTTTTACTAGAGAGAATGATGAGGGAGCAGTGCTGCTCCAGGGTATTTATTATGCCTCTGAAATACGGCTCCCAGTGAACCTTGGAAGGGCAAGAGATATCTGCAAGCCTATAGAGAATTTCACCTGAGGAAAACCTTCTTAAGAACAATAAAAAAGACATTGTAAATACCCACTTCCAAAAGCCACTGGTGAGGGCACATTGCTCCCTAAAACAGGCTGTGTCTTCAAACCATAATCACTTCTGTTTAGCCAATGGAGAGACTCCCTTGTAGGCAGAGTGTCTCTTCACCATGTGTAAACAGTACTTGTAAGAATCTGTCCTTCCCTAGTCCTGTTCTTGCACCGTATTATCTCATTTATTCTCAAGGAATCAGATACTGAATTTCTCACAGCTCTATGTAATATTGCTGATCAAAGTTTTAAAAACTTTAAGCAAATTGTCTTTGAAAGTATTTAATTTTGGCTGTTTTTTTTTACCTTCACCCCCAGTCAAAGATATTTTTATCTCATTTTCTTCACTCTTCCTGCTGAGTAAGATGGAGAAGAAAGCAATAAATGAGGTGAGATTGAAAGGAAGAAAACTAGAAAAAAAGAATCCCAGCAAAACCCAATTTAATTCTTCTGTAGGAAATTGATAGCATTTTTTTTACTTTGGAGGAGAGGTGGTTCTTGTTTAGGGCTCTTTTGCTAGTTTTTCGTCCCCCAAGAATGACTTTAAATGCAACTGTGAATGGCCTCTATGTTCCACATTCTTTCATTAAAAGCCTGCATGTACAATGAAGCTGTACTTGTAAGCATATCCATGAGAGGTGCCTTCAGGTAAGCCTTGTTTAACCCAAAGGCTTACGAATACACAAAGCCGAAATGTTGTGAAATCACCCCTTTAGTCCGGTGAGCACAAGTTTATGTGTAAAGAAAGTATGGACTTATAAGTATGAGGCGTAGTCTCAGTATCACCTCATCCGTGGGGGGACAGGTATGTGGTTTTCCCAGGTGAGTTAGTGGTTGACCGGCTGTGGTACAGTGTGTGCTTTCCTAGCCTTTTGCCATTCTCATGGCGAACAAAAAGCTCAGGTCTTGACAGTAAGCTCATTAACTATGTGATACAATAAAATCTTACTTAGAACATATGGCACTGATGTCCTCCAGGTGCTTTTTGAATATCAAACTCACTCATGTTCATTTTGTTCAGCAACGTTTTAAATTCAGTCTTCATCAGTTCAATATATCCGGTGGGTTGTTTTAGCTATTACTGTGGGCCCTGCTTATTCCCTTCCCATGTTATTTTAATGACAGCCTTAAAAAGAAAACCCCAAAACCACAATAAAAAAAAACCCCAAACTACCACAAATCCAACCACAAAAAACCCTACAGGAAAATGATTAGGAATCAAAATACATGTGTGAATTAAGCAGCGCTTTGATAATAAGCTGAATTGCTGCAGTAGCAGTGAAATGTTCTCTGTGGCTGTCTCCTGATGAAAGAGCATCCCAGTTGGTGCGATGGAGCTCTCGTGGCTGATCGGGAGCGGAGCTCCATGTGCTCCTTACCTCCTCCAGTGCAAGTGAGAAACACCAGCCAGGGAAATGAAAGGTCCTGTGGGCCTCCACAGCTTGTCTCTGCCTCCCCAGCTGGGATTAATGTGTGGTTTCTGCCACGAGAGGGCATAAGCAGCATTGGGATATATTAAGGAAAGAGGAGGGAAGTGGGAAGAAGCTTTTTAGGATGCTTCATGTGTATAATAAATTTCTCCACCTGATATTGAACAGCTCAAAGAAACACTTTTGTTCTCCTTATTGCTTCTAGCATGTTCAGGTAGGAGATAAGCCTTGGATGATGAATGCTTAAGCTGGCAAGGGGGGTAGGTCCTCTCTGGTGGGATGTCCTTCCCCAGCAGCAAACGTGTACAAAAGAAATAGCGAGTGCTTTATTCTTGCCTTGCCAGGCAGAAGAGCTGAGGGATATGAGTGGTGTGGTCGTGCTTTTGTTCCTGCTGGCAGGAACAGGCATTTTCTTTCGGAGCGTGGTCAGGGATGCCCTTTTCTCTTGCAGCGTGCAGTGGAAAGGAGGCACCAGTACAAAACAAAGGTCCAGTCTCCCTTTCAGATGTTGAGCCACCAGCTGTAAGAACCAGCAAGTTTTGCAGCTGTGGAAGTCCCAGATGCTTTTAATAAGATGTTTACTTAAAAATACTCTGTTGCTGAAGGCACGTTTCCTGCAGTTGTTTGGCCTGCTGCATCTCAAAAAGGTTGAGCGACGTTGATGCTGTGGATGCAGAATATAAGCAGGCAGATGCTGTTGTACTGTAGGAGGCAGCCAGTTGTCTTTCATGGTAGCATCTGCACTGGCTTTTCTGGGTTTTTTCCTGATGTGGATGTGTGAAGATTAGGCTCATTCCTTACTGCCTTTCCTTTCAGAGTATTGAACAGGTATTACTACTTTATACTGTTACAGGGGCTTTGGTCAAGATACTCTTAGTATTTTCTTAGGACAAACGGGCTTCACTCGTGTGAAGTAGTGGTTATATGTACACCGCTTTCTTAATGGCATTTGAAGTATGTGTGAAGTTTCACAGGCAAGACAAAGTCAGCTCTCAGAGGATGTGGTTGGTTTTGGAAGGTCTAGGTGGGAAACTTTTCAAGAAAATGAATTTCTGAAAAATGAATATTAAGCACTTATTAGAAATCAGATTTCCTTATAATCCCCCAAGTTAGGACCTAAATGACTTTGGAAAACCCCGATGAAAATGCCTAGTAGGGAAAACTTACACAGTTGTTTCTCTTCCCCTCTATCAGTTTTCTAGAGTACTCAGTTCCCTTTTGAAACTTTGCAGGCTTCTGTTGCAAGGGCACTTTGAAAGAGTAACTTCATGTCTGTTTTTTTTTTTTTTTACAGTAGAATATAATGGACAGAGGCAGGTAGGACAATTTCTGCCAGAGTATTCATCTTTTCTGAGAAATTTATCTGGGCTTTCTTGTCATTTATCTCCTCTTCAGTTCTTACCATCTAGCACCTTACCTAGGACACCAGGAGACTACAGCTGGTAATTTGGGAGTGAGGCTTACTGCCTACTGGATGGATCTAGATAAGTGCTAAGCTTTTGTTTTGTTTTGGGGTGGGGTTTTGGGTTTTTTGTTTGTTTGTTTGTTTGTTTTTCAGCACCCAACTCATCTTAGGCTGCCATTAGGAGACTTTAATGTGCTTTGTTGTAATTACTTGTCTTGTGTCTTCATTCATAGGAGTCTGAGA
The DNA here is from genome assembly GCA_013400195.1 of Aramus guarauna. NCBI lineage: Eukaryota > Metazoa > Chordata > Aves > Gruiformes > Aramidae > Aramus > Aramus guarauna. The sequence goes on along the minus strand of VXBL01004267.1, from coordinate 1,083,513 downwards.
ATCTAAGGTTTACTTCTTCAGGTGTGTTTTGTGCCTGTGCATAAACAGCAGTTTAAGGAGAGAGTATGAATTTTTAGAAACCTGGGTGAAATGCAAAGATGCAAAAGGAGCTGGGCAGAGGCAGTGGTGTTGCTGCTGTTTGTGCACCTTCAGGTACAGCTTTCCTCTGGAGAGGTGGTTCTGCAAACTGCTGTGCAGTCATCTCAAGGTGGTCTCTTCCAGAAAGCTGGAGAGGAATTTTTTACAAGGGCATATAGCAATAGGATGAGGAGTAATGGTTTTAAGCTGAAAGAGGGTAGATTTAGATTACATATTAGGAAGAAAGTGCCTCACCACCCTCACAGTAAAGAATTTCTTCCTAATATCTAGTCTAAATCTACTGTCCTTTTTTTTTTTTTTTAACACATTTAATGATATGTGCTTTTCCATTCCTGTTCTTTCTCATTTCTTTCTCTGGCATCTTAGCAGTGCTCTAGGGGCTTATGGACTCTTCCAACTCATTTAATTTCCGTGATCTGATGCCGTGGCTTGAGGCAACAGTACCTGGGATTTCCAGATAGTCTTCTATCCAAGTCCTGCAGAGCCTCAAGATTGCTTAGTTTCTGATCTAGACAAGATCAAATGGATTCACCATGGATTGCCAGAGGCTTTCTCTTTGTATCTCATCCACTTATCCACATATGCGTATTTGTTTTCAAACACGTACTTTTCTATTTGTTAACTTCTTCAGGTCCTAATTTAAAAAAATCTCTTCAAGTGCGCATGTTAATGGAACAGTAAGTTCCTTATTGTTATGAGTAGAGCAATTCATGTGCTTAAAATGAAATGTGTGGTCAGATGGCCTCCTGGCTTGGAACAGTAGAGTGGAAAGACAAACTCCTGTGGTGAGGTATGTTTGCAGACTGCTGGCAGGTGTGCTCTGTCTTCTGTCATGGCTCAATAATGTTCGATAAAGTTCAAAATATAAAAGCTGCCAAACCAAATTCTCAGTCCTGTAGAACTGGTATTGTTGTCAGATGCTTTGCATGTTTCAGACAGAGCTCGGAGCAGGTGCTCTCTGAGAGAGCCTGACCACACAAGCACTTGTCTGGGAGGTGCTGGGTGCTCCTCCTGTACTATTTGCACTCCTACCTTCTGTTGAAGGTGTTCCCAGGCGTTTGTCGAGCAGCTTACAGTTTCAACCCTGAGTGCTTGCAGATGGGCAGCAATTTGCCATTTATTCTTTCCTTCACTTCAGTGTGTCAATACTCATTCCTTCCTTTTCCTCTCCCCTTTCCTCCCGCCCCAGAACAAGGTGTTTCTGCCACGAAGTTTAACTTGGTTTATGACCTTGTCTAAAAAGTGGAACTGAAATGTTGCTCCAGTTATTTGGGAAGAAAACTGTCACTTTTTAGCACATTCTCTAGGGTTTTTTTCTCTCTTAAGTATGTGCCAAATGCAGAATTAATTGGCTTTGCACTAATCTTCTTTCTGTTGCTAGTTAATGGAATTCATTGACACTTTATTAAGACAAATACGATTATCCTAAGAAGAAATCTAACCATATGCATTTTTTGAAAATGTTGGAGAATTGTTATACAACGTTAACTCTTCTGTCCAGCCTCTTAAGGATCCCAAGGAAGCACAAGAAATGCCAGTAGTTTTCAGTAACTGAGGAGAGCAGTTGGACAGATTAATTTTGTTTAGATGGGGGGAATTTATTGATTTTTGACTCTCTGATAATAAATAGCATGTGAACAATTCTGTTGGATTTGGTGTGACTACGCATGCGTAACGATTGCCATGTGCTTTATCGCTTTCCTCAGTTTAAGGTCCGGAACTGCATCTTTGTGGGTATAGTCTTTCCTAGACCCACAGAAAAGCACTAGATGTCTTGGCTTTGTAATTGGAGAGCTTGCTGAAGCATGAGAGTCTCACTTACAAAAACTTCTTTGAGCTTTTTTCCCTTGATAAATTCAAAGCACATCTTTTACTTAGGAGAAAAAGACAGATAGCATCTGACTTTCACCACAGGGGCAAGTCTCCAGTGTTTTTGCTCTTGCCTTACTGTGTTGCTTGTCTGTAGGTTGCCCACAACTAGATAATCTACAGATTAGCTCAAAGTTTAAAATCTTGAGCTAAGTATTGATTGGAAGTAAGGCCACATTCATTTGCATTCTGTGACTTGGTAACCAGAAACTTTAAGGGTGGCATTTTACATGGCAAATATTCATGGTAAATGTGATTGACTCTCCCCTTCCCAAAAATAATTACTTTTTTTTATTTCTTCAGATATTTGTCATTGATTCTGGAGTGCAAGGCGGCTTGCAGTGCATGAAAGCGGGCACAAACACAGTCTGTACTGCTTGCCTTCCAAATTTAATCAGATTGACAGAAAAGGTTGTTATGGCTTTTTCTAATGAAATCTAGGTTTTGTCTGCACAGAAAATTCTCCTGGAATAAGCTGAAGAGGCAGTTAATGCACCAGTACAACTGCTTATCTGGTTGTCTGTATTTCAGTAGAGCATTGTTCCTTTTCTGATAGCTTGTATTTCTTTGGGTAGCTTCTACCCTGCAATGAAGTGAGCTGAACCATTTTGTAGTTACTGTGGTTGTAGGGCCATGTCCTTAGCCTTGAAGAGCTTACAGGCTGCAAGTGTGTTAACTAGTGTGTCCAGTGTTTAATCTCTGCATCGCTCTTAGTGCTCAGATACATGATCAAGATACCCTTTGACAACTAGTCTGCTTTAATTGCTCATGGTGTATGCAGAGTAATGTTATTTTTTTTTTTTTTTTTTTTTTTTTTTTTTTTTAATCCTAACCCTCTTTTATTGCAGGTTAAACATGCTTGCAGACAGTTACTGCAACTTAGCTGCCTGTTAATAAACTTTTTAAACGACTGTAATTTCATAATGTGTCTGGACCATCAGGCACAAGGTGTTGAAGCACCACCTAAAAGGAATTGTCATTTAAAAGTATCGCATAAGCTCAGTATAATTCAAACAAGTACAATCTGTGTATATGAAGATTAGATGTGGATGCTTTTAAGAAGAAGCATCTGCTTTATAAATACGAGCTATGAAAGCCTTCCAAATGTCCCCTCTGTTCGTCAAATGTGAATGTGATCTTCTCCTAGGAAGCCATCTGGAGTAGGCATGCTACAGTTGCTGCCTTGCTCGGTGCCATTGTCCTATCTGTGCCTCAGAGGGACTTGTCTCGCTAGTGCACACTCAGTATTAGTGACTATTTCATGGGTTTGTTTGAATGTCAATTTTGTCGCCAAGCTTTGGTACATCATAAAAATATTTTGTTTCCAATGTGCAGGTTTTTTTATGATGGGTGTTTTTTTTTCTTGCCTTCCACATAGAAATATTGTGAAAGGAGTGAGGAGTCTGCGAGAAATACTACGGACTGTGGAAACAAAAGCTACTCAGACCTTCAAAATGGTAAGGGGAATGAATGGGAGATTGGAAGGTGGGGTAATCTACTATGCAGGAATTCTCTCTGTTTATTAACCGGTGCAGCAAGACAAAAATGTTCTCAGTTGATTGATTGCTGCCTTTTTATTTATTTTTTTTTTAAACTTTTGAAGTGATGTGTCAAGTGATGTACTTAATTCAAAGAACTGACCAATTGAAACTTCAGACCCTTCAGACCTGGATGTGTGGGGTTTGGTTTTGGTTTTTGGTTTGATGGTTTGGTTTGGGTTTTTTTTCCAGTAGGTTTTCTAGTGCTGGTAGAAATGAGGATGTATTTAATTTGGTAGTGCTGTCCTCAAGTGAAAATGTCTTGTCTTGTTTTCTTTCTTGCTTGTCAGTGTATGCACGCACGCCTTTTTGCATTCGCATGTAGAAGCATTAAGTACTTCTGGCTCTTGCAAGAAGCAGTGCTTTTTTAGACCCAAATGCTTCAGTGTTCTTTCTGTAAAACTCCCTTCAATACAGTACGGAGTGATTTTTTTATTTTTTTTTTTATTACTAATTTTTTTTTTTTTAATGTTGGCATTCTGCATCCTGTTATCCTGAGTGCCTCTGGTAAAGAAATCATGGAGAAAGTTATTTACAGCCCTGTTTAACTTTAGACCTTTAACTGGTTCTTCCCTGTCTCCCCTTTAAGAGATCTTACCCTGAAGTTACTTGGGAGGTGACAAGGTCAACAGCATGGAGAATAGCAGTCTCGAGTACCTGAATGAAAACTTTGCAGCCCTAAAAGCATTGATGTTGATATGACTAACCTTGTTTTGTGCTTTGTTCAGCTTTGTGTTTTGTGTAATTACAGAGAAGTTTGGTGAGGGAGGTGAGCATAGCATGGGGTTTTGCGTAGCATTTTGGAGATGGAGAGTCCAGGTTCCAGTAGATGGACTGACTGTGCTTGACTCACATGCAATGCAGAGCTAAAATGAAAGTGTGAGCAGAAAGGGTGTCCTGGGTGCTTTTTTTGCCTAGGTTCCTCATATGTCTGTATTTTGGAACTTCTGGAAATGAATCTTCTCATTGCCTTGTGCTCACCTTATATGCCTAATTGAGAATACAGATGCATGTGGAAGTTTCTGCAGGGAATTAGAAGAGGTGACTTAAATAATTGTCACGCTCAAATGGTTGCATCCTTTTCCAGATTGAGATCAGGGTTCAGAGGATTTTTCTTGCTCACCTGTTTTATCATTTGAGTCTAACCATCTGCTCTTCCTGTACCATGGACAGAACGTGGCACTTGAAAGCTTCTGTCCGTGTGCAACTGAAGAGAGCTGTACAGCACCCCTGGGGGATTTATCCCTAAGGGGAAATCGGAAGGTGTTCATCCAGTAGGTTTTTCCTGGGATTTCCATTTTACTGGAAGTTGCATTTTCATTTTCTTACTTATTTTTAAAGAGCTGTCAGGAGGGCAAAGGGAGGAACGTGCTTAATTAAGCAAGTTTTTCAAGCATGAAAGTAAAACACATCATTTTTTTTTTTTTCCCCCTAATTTGTGGGATCACAGTGTTCTTCAAGCATAATGATGCTTTTTTTAGCCAAAGGCAGTAATAACATAAATCAGAGTCTTGGCCTGTTCTGGTTTGTTTGGTCTTATTCAAAACAAAAGTGAAGCTAATTTACACAGCTACTGTACTGCATGTTAAAATCAAAGACACTAAAAGTATTTGGTGCTTGCCTTTTGAAAGGCTTATCACAAACTGTACTCCTACTTCTGTGTGAACCAGTAGAGATCTTTCTGTTGCTGGCATATTATTTTTCCCTCCCTGCTAAGACTGTAGGAAAAAAATATAGGAGAGTTGACTCCTCAGGGTAAAACTGACTAAATAATTACACACTGAGATGATAAAATGATACCGGCTAATGTCGCAGACCCCTAGGCCATTTTGCTCATGGTTATTTGCTATAAAAAGCATAGAAAAGCCTAGTTAGAAACAGAAGGCTTTCTGTAACTTGTCAGTAGGAGTGCATGGAAGGTCTTGGGGTTTCCAAGGAGTTGTATGCGAGAATATTTCTTTGAGGCACCGTCAATACATTCAGATCACTTTGCCATTTGCTAGGTACATCTATGAAACTTGCCTTTCTGGTGTTTAAGAAACAGTGCATGCTACTGTGGTTGTATTTTAGACTAATTAGATGAATTTATGTGTGGTGAGGTAGATAAAAATAAGGAATCTTACATCAAAATAAGTTATTTTTCTGAATCTGGTAACAGGGACTTTAACCTCAGTATGGTTTATTTGGTCCTATAGATGTCATACTTCAAAGGGAGTAATGCTTCAGTTTATCAATCATACCTATCCTGGTATTTGAAAGAAAATTACTCTTTGTGGCCTCATAACACATCTCAAAGTGTAAATTGTATATAAAATACATATACAGGAGTCAGAGAAGTTCCAAAATAATACTTAGAGGTATTAGGACAAAAGGGCTGAAGTTTCAGCCTGCCTCTGTTCTGGGCAGTATTTACTCTACAGCTCAGAGTGCTATGCTGCTTAAAATTCAGAGAAGATACCAGTCATTTTCATGTCTCTGGGCTTGTTTGCGTGTTCATCTATTTACAATGCAAAAAAAATAGATGGTTTTTTTTTTTGTTGT
>VXBL01004267.1:1049070-1077452 GCA_013400195.1 Aramus guarauna | reverse complement strand
TTTTTTTTTTTTTTTTTTTTTTTTTTTTTTTTTTTTGAGTGGGGGGACAAGGACAAATGCCAAAGATAGTTTTGCAAGGTCAAATGAACTTGCCTGCTTTTGGGCACCACTTGCCAGCCATGCTAAGGAACCTTGGACGCTCGATGGTCAAAAAAGTGCATGTGATGTTGCTGACTCAATATTAAGTACCTAACCCTCTTCTCTCCTCCCTCCATTACTGCAACAAAAAGAGAGAAGCAGTACTGAGATGAAGCTATAAAAGCCTGCAGGAAAAGTGATATTAACAGATAAACGGTTGATCTCTTAAACCTAATACAAAAGTAGCCTCTGGGCTGAGACTTGCGTACAAAATTCCAAGGCTGAGAAAGCAGTGGAGTGCCATCATACTCTGATAACATTTGTGAGTTTGTCTCAGCGGTTCATGCGGCAATCAGTTGTCTTCATTCACCAAAGCGTCCCTTGCTGTCAGGCTTTTTTGATGCTTTTTTCCCCACAGCATTGCAACAAGACCATGTAAATGCAGAAGGCTGGCCTTCTTGGGGGAGGTGGAGGGGGTGAAGAAACTGCCACTGCTGTAGAGTTTTTAGCAATGGTTTTAGCTTTCTGAAAAGTGGTACTGTTGTGTTGTTGGTACATCTCCTTCCCAAGGTGGAATATGGGGAGGGGTGAACATTTTGTGGTCGAGAAGGCTTCACTGATGGGTCTTTTCCCTGTACTGTTCCCTGATCTCTAGACTGCAGCCAAACAGCTAGCCCAAGTACTTCTCCATTCCCTCAGTGAAGACTGTTACTGGAGCCCTTTATCTGATCCGCTTCCTGAGTTCATGAACAAGGAAGATCAGTCGTATGTTAGCAATCTTCTTTGTCGGAGGCCTGAGCTGTATACAGAAGAGAAGTAAGCATTCTTTTTTATTTCAGTTTATTGGCAGTAGGAAGGAGAGTGTTCTAACACTCTTCAATACTGCTAATTCTGTCTCTTGATTCACGTAGTAGTTTTGTCTGTTCTTGTTTTTAATTTCCCACCGAAATACCTGCTGGAAAAATAAACCACTAAACCTTGAGTGTTTGATTTATGTTTTTTTTTTCCATGAAGGAAGAAAATCCAACCAAATAGATGTCTTTACTATGAGAGGGAAATAATCTATTTATGATTCAGTATAGCTCATGTAGGATATATTGCAGAGCTTTTAATTGTGTGAACCTGCAAAAGAAGGTATTGCCTAGCAAATGAATTATGCATGAGATGTTTCAAGTTACTGCTGCTCTTGTGAAATGAGAGAGAGACTGACAGGATAGTTCTTGACCTTCCTCAGAAAAATGTGTTCTGTCTTTCAGTGCATACTGCCCTCAAGACAACGTAGAAGAGGCTCTTCTTCTCCTCTTAATCAGTGAATCCATGGTAAGCCAAAAATGAGTTTGTAATACTAATGGCACAAAGGAATATCTAGTGTTTCTATGTCAAGTCTTTGGTTGGTTTTGTTTACAGAATCTTCCCTAGATAAACAGAAGCAAGGATTCGGCTGCTGAACAGGAAATGCTATTTATTGCTTTATTAGTGACACCACTTTTATTAAATGGAACATCAGTGAAGGGTTTGGGGGATTGTCAAGAAGAAGAAGTGACTGCATTCACCATAGCTGCATGCAGGTTCTGACATCCAGATATGTTGTCAGTAGACAGATGTTTCCATTCAAAACATCTGTGTGGATTTACAGATCAAGAGTGAGAGGAAAGGAGCCTTGCCTAAAGCCAGGCATGATGGTAGTACCCGCTGTTTGGCATTTGCAGGATACAATATCCTGCTTACATTCCTTAGTCTTCAGGGCTAATATTTTAGCTGCTTCAGTCCAGAGTGATCTTTGGCAGTTTCTGATGCTGATGATACGGGGGGGTTTTGTCATATGCAGAAACATCTGTAATGAACTGCAGTGAAAGAATTAGATTTCTTCTATTTGTAACATCGGTTTCTTTAAAAAAAAAAATAAAAATCCCTTTAAGAGGAAGGAGAAAAGGTGGAGAAAAACAGCTGCATGGAAAACTGCTCAGTAACCTTTGATCACTTTCATGTTCTGAGAAGACGCAAACATACAGAAAATGTGTAAGGAAAGTTACTTTGCTTTAAATACTGAGTGGTCACTTGTAGCTCAAAGTGAGATTTGAAAACCTTGGAGCATCAATGACCCTCTTAAGAACTTTTAAACATCTTTCAGGCAAGTTGAAAAGAGATACTGTGGAAACTTTGTTTTGGTTTGGTTTTTGCTTCCTTCAGTTTTAATTTGTATGGTTCTTCTGGCTCAGGTCCTTCTCCTTTCCTGCAGTCTTCTTCAGAACATGACAATTTAACATTGTTTGCTTTTAAAATTTAGGGGAAAATTGAAGAGGTGGAACCACCCCAAAATATTAAATTGACTTAAAAATCACTAACATCTGAGTCTTACTATACTTTGTGCTGGTTAGTGTTTTCTAGATTAAGTCTGTACAGTACATCTGCTTTGTGTTTTCAAGGGCTTTTCTGCAGTTAGAAGGGCTTTTAGCAATTGGAAGTGGAGACTCCAGGAGTGAGGGCTTGTAGAACATCACACGCACTTTTATTAAAATCAGAAGAACTCATGTCAGCGTGGCTTCTCAGGGCTGACGCAAGCGGGGAGGAGGATCAGGGGTCTGGAGCAGCGGCAGTACTGGCTGCCTCAGCCCTTTCTGGGGCTGGCCTTGCAGTCAGAAAGGCCTTGGGGGACCCTGAGCTCTGTAGAGGTGAAGGAAAATTATCGCTGTTTCATCCAATATTGCATAAAATGGCAAAGTGATTCTGTAACTAAGTTAGGGATGAAGCAATATGAAAATGCTATTGATAGGAACTGGACTGCTGTGCTGAATTCAAGGCTAAATAAGTAAGCTTGTGTTTGCTTAAGTGCTGTCTCCTACATACAGGAACTTTCTGGAGGTAGATGGAAGGCATTTTGATCTGCTGCATATAAAGCACGCAAAGATCCTATAGTAGAGCGCTGCAGGAACCATAACCGTCTTCCTGTTTTTTGGGAAATGGAACATCTGAGCCTTCCTCTTGCATTAGCAATAGACTTGCTATGAGTTTGTTTTAACAACAATAGGGGACAAGTGTATAGAAATACAGCTGTGTATAGAAATGCACTTAGCAACCATAGGAATGCGCTTCTGAAGTGAAGGGACAGAGGGAGCAATCTGATTCTTACATATGTTTGCAATCCATAAATATTTTCCTGTAGTTTTACTGCTATGGTACTAAGAAGGAGAAATTTTGTTTAATTTATGACATGAGACATCTTTTCCATGACAGCTTTGTTGTAGGCTAGTGAGTTTTCTCATGTACAAGTTTGTGGTGGGTTGGTTTGAAGGTTTTTGTTTTGTTTTTTAAAACTTGCTGAAGCTCATGGAAAATGAGTTAACAAGAAGCAGATTTCCAGTTGAGGTATCCCTAATGATATAATGTTAACAACTGAATAAATATATTTTCCTTCCTGGAGAGAGTGTCAGTAGCAAGTGATCATGATATGTGTCTGTAGGCCAGTAAGCAACGTAGTTGGTGTTCCAGGATTTTGGCTGGATTAGGCATTCTTTCAGTATTTACAATTATGAACTCCTTAAAATGAAATGGAAGTATACAATTAGGTTGGCTTGCTGGATGCTCTCCAGCTTCTCTGACACTTTGATTGCTCTGTCTGAGCAAAACTCATCGGAAAGGTCCTTTCCCTGTCTGACTTTTAAAGAGATGAAAAAGCAACCATGCCATTATAGCTCTCTTGCAGGACTGTAAAGCCAAACAGCTGCTCCACATGCCTGTTCCTGACTTTTGCCACTCCAGAATGAGCTCAAGGGGGACAAAACTTGAGGGGAAGAGGGACAGAAGAATTGTCAGCGTGTGGAGGGGACACAGAGCAAAGACGTGCTGGGGAGGAGCATAAATCATCACAGTACCTCAAAGTAAATATGTGATAAATTTGATGAGGAGGAGACATGGTAGCTTTTTCAAGAAGTATGCATCTGGAACACCTTCCACCCCCCAGGCCATACAGGGAGGGTGTAGATCAGTGCTAGGTAGTTTGCTGCTGAAATTCACTGTTTTTCTGTTTGTCTTGCCTTCCTAAGGTGACGCTAACACCTAGTTCACCAGGATCTGTGCAACTCCCCAGAAGATGTTACAGGGTTAAAAGAACTGATCCTGTAAGGGGGAAAGGATAAAAGAAATTGCCTTTAAGGTGTTGTGAGCGAGACCCTACACCTCTTGCTCTTAGTGGTGCTGGGTTCTGGCTTGTGATGCTGCCCCAGCTTTTCTTCTTATCCGTTTACCTTGCATTGGAAGGGAGCCACCTTGTGTGTTTTGGTGGGATGAAATGAGAATATTTCTAAATGAGTAATCAGGGTTCCTTCAGTATTTCACTCACTCTGCCTCTGAGCCTAAGTATGTGAAAGTTGTTTTTTTTTCAGATGGCCAAATAACACAGTAACCTCTTTCACAGCTTTGAAGATGCTTCTGTGGGTATATTAAGAGTTACAGTGAAAGTTGAGGCCTCTTTCCTCATGGCATTCTCCTGAGTTGCCTCCTGTATTCTTTCTATCCTGTTGAAAATGGGAACCTATTTTCATAAGCTCAGGCATCTCAGTAAACCATGAAAAGCATCCCGGTTGTTGAGTTTGGCAAGTGCTTCTCGTCCATGCCAGCTGTTATTTAGTCACGGTTGTTGGCTGTGGGGTTCTCATGAAGGAATCTAGTGAAACAAATCGGGCAGCGTGAAGATTACCAGAGTCAGGGCTGTCTTTAGGGGGTTTGTGGCCTCCTGGCTAAATTCTCATTCCTTGTGCACAGCCTGAGTTATGGTATGGATGGGCTGCGTTTGTGAGAGGAGGAAAATGCTCTCCTTCAGACCAAGGAGAAGGCCAGCTGGTGACAGCCTTTACAAGCTCAGGCTGTGGTAGAATGATGTGTTCCTACCACATGTTGGAAAAAATGGACTGGCCTATTTTTAAACCATTAGTCCTCTTATTGCATTTAACCCATCAAGACCCGTGGTGCTGTGTTTGTGGGGAGAACTAAATGTGGTGTGGTTTCTCTGCATCGCGCTACCAGTGGGAATGGCACTGGTTCTGCCATCAGGGACTCTGGCACTTTGTACTGCAGGGTGAGGGCAAGGGAGGTCTGGCAGGACTAACCCTTAGCTGCAGTTTTGTTTGTTTTAATAGCCATTTTTGGGAATATTCTGAGTTGACTGCACTGCCCCTTTAAGTTGGCCAGAAGTTTCTCAGATCCAGGAATGGAACACTTTCTATTACATTTCGTCTTTACTTTTGAGGTAAAAAAAAAAAAAAAAAAAAAGTTCTTTGTTTGGCCTTAGAAATCTTGCCTTCTTGCATCTGAGGTCCAAGGTACGGTAAGATCCCTTTATTCAGCCCTTTCGCAATGCTGGCTTTTACAACTGGGGATTCTGGCTGGTGCAGTTCACCAAACATACCGGGTAACATGGATTAGTTTTTTTGGCTCTGTTTTCACTTCACTCATACTGAAAATGAAGCTCCTTGTATCCAAACCTAATAAATTCTGTGCCTATGTAACAAAGATTAGAAATGTCATCCACATCTTATCTCTGATTTGAATCCCTAAAGGCGATTTGACCTTGGAGAGCCTGAGAGCACAGAACAGATGGTGAGGAGGGAAGTAAGATACTGGGACTTGTCCTGTTCTTTTTACTGGTGAGAGCAAACTCATGGCTGTGAGCATGCCTTTAATAGAGTAAGATTAAACCCATGTATTTTTAAGCACAGAAATAATTAAGACCTGTTAACTCTACAGTTCCTAGCTTTATAAAATAATGCTGTCCAACAAATGGATTGGCAAGGGAGAATATCTTGTTGCTTTTGTAGGATACTTTTTTTTTTTTTTTTTTTGAATGACACCAAGCCCAGTGATACACAACAGCTGGATGACCATCACGAGTATTTTCCTGAGGGCTATCGGACTATGGCAGCTGAAAGAGACAACTGGGAACAGGATTGCCTGCTCTGTTCTTCCTGCCAAATCATGGCAGTGTGCTTACAATAGCAAGCCTGATGGTCTCTTTACCTGGTCTGCAAGGCAAAGCTATGTGTTTGGGACCTGCAAGGGTGGATTGCAGGTTGTTTCTAGTGGGAAATACACCACCTCTGTTAATTGCCTCTTGAATAAATAGTTCTAATGTGAGTTGCTGGAGACAGGATAGAGAGCTTTTTTTTTTCTGCTTTGCAGTAGGAAGTCTTGTTTCTGAACTTGCAAGGAGGATGCAAATTCTTGGAAGAGAGCTTTCTTGAATGCAGATTACTGATAGCAAATATATGACTTTGTTACCCAAGACAGTATCAGTAAACAAACTTAATTGCCTTCTCCCTCTCTTCCTTTTGTGTAGGGTTGTTGGGCTGTTTCGGCTGGGGGCGTATGTCTGTCTCACTTTCAGTGATGTTTCCAGAATTAGTTCTGCTACAGTACAAGATGTTAAAATATACTTGTGGAGAGATAAGATATAACTATATGCTCATATTTGATAGCTAATAATGAAGAGTTATTTTGCCGAGACATCTGAATGGATACCAGTAAGTTGTGATCTGTTGCCTACCAGAAATGAGACACATGCCACAGTAAGTGGCAGTAAGTTTCCATTCACTGTGTTTCTGGTCTGAAATGGAGCAACTTGTGGTATCTCTGTAAGAGCAGTTTTGGGAGTAGTTGGAGTATGGTATTTCCTCTCTATTCCACCTGCTTCCCATTTTCACAGCAGCTTTTCAGTCAACCCTGAATATTTTCTTTGTATGTGTTAAATCATTGATAACTTAGGTGAAAAGTCAGTAGTCTCTTCTGTGTGAATTGGTTCTTGCCATTGCAAAGAATTCATTCATTTTGTTGGCAGTACAGGCAAAACAGCCAGAAAGGACTGGCTAGATATTTCCCAGCTAGACACGGGCTAGATATTTCCCAGCTCTTAGCAGTAGAGGCATCAATTGCGTGATTTCAAAGGCTTGTTGTCAATCTTACACACATAGCATTTGTTTTCCTCTCTTAATGCTAGTATTGAATCACACCAATTACATTATTACAGTACACTGTGTAAAACATGCTGCCGTTCTGTATAGATGGGTTGCAGTGGATCTGGCAATTATGTCTATTATGAAAAGACACAAGTTGAACATTAGAATGCCCATGAATTAGGGGGCAGGCAGCAGGCACTCATTAAAGATTTTAATTGCTTTCTTTTTCTTCTTTGAAAAAAAGCAGGGGGAGCCATGTTTCAAAGTGAGCAATTAAAGGATACTTCATAGCTAATTGCTGTGAGAAGGGGCTGCTATGTGGAATATGCTCTATTGTAATTCATATGATTGCTTGACGTTTTATTAAGAAGCACATCTTTGTACTGTGGTAAAATTTAATTTTCTGCAGCGTAACTGTGTGCGTAATAACTGCTGAAGTAATGGCTGTTTGGATTTGCTGTGGCTCTCTTCCTTTCTACATGTTATAAACACGCCATAAATAAGCCGTAATTACCAGGGTCATTGATGTACAGCAAATCCTCTGTGTATTGGTGGCTTATCTAGTTTGCAGGTAAGTATATTGTATATGTGGACAGGAAGGCACAAGCTGTCTGTAGCTCAGCGGGGTCATTAGTTAAATTGCAGATCCCCAGAAAGGCAGATCTCTTCCCTGCTGTCAGAGCCAGCATGGGTCTGAAAGTCCCATACTGATGTATCGCTGTGTGCTTTGGAGTGGGACCCAAAAGCCCTCCTGCGTGCCAGCCCGTTCTGTGCCTGGTCAGGTTGAACACCTGAGTTGGGCTTCAGGCGTGATACAGAGACACCAGCATGGCTGAGCGCGGGGTTGGCTTGGGGTACCAGCCTGCGTTGGAGCCTTCTGAACACGTGGCCTGCAGACGGGCTGTGTCCCTGGGCTACAGAGAGGGAAGGCTGAAGCCACCTGCTTGCACAACTAATTGTGTCTAATGTCCCAAAATATGCAAATGCAATGCATGTCTGGGTTGCTCCATTACCTAGGAGTACCTCAAACAAAGGAGCATTGACTGTATATTTTTGCTTTGTATAATGCAAGTTAACGCTAACTCCTGATGGTAAAACTCGTGTTGGTAGCGTCAGTGACCTTCTCCATCCCACACAATGGCCTTGAACAGAGGTTCTCTTTTAATGGTGCGATTCACCATGTCTCTCCATCCCACTTGTGTGCTGTGAGGTATGTCTGTGTGACAATGGGAACAGCTTAAAGGGAAGAGTCATGCTGGGAGTGTTTGAAAATGCATTTGTAGCTATGTTTTACTGCTGCTTATAGTGGAGGAGGAAGTAATGCAGTAGGACAGATTTGGAATTGCTGCTTATGTTATTGATACACTGGAGATCAGTGTTCTATACATAACCCTTTTACCCATTTGTGTTCAGGAAAACTAGTGGTCTGAAACAACAGAAACACAGGTTTTGAAAAAACGTTGGTGTAAGTGGCTTAGAATTTATGTATTCTCAAATGCAGAATGAAATCTCTCTCTCTCTACGTTTCGGTAAGTAAAATTCTCCATCCAACTGAATCGGTGTGTGCCACGTTGCAGTAACTCTACAACTATTTTGCACCTGTACTCAACCAGTGACTGTCAGGATTTCTCACTGCCAAACTGAAGTTTACAAAAACATAAACAAGGGTAAAGATAAAAAAATTGGTTAATGGTGATGTGGGTCACAGCACCCTTCCTTCTGTGAGAGGTACGCCACGGAAACATGCCAATTTCCCTGAGTAGATTTCAAGAAATAGCGATTTACATTCCCTTCTCTGCCCTCCTGTATGTAATGCTGCGGTCGTAAATTATACCTTGAGCCTTGGGATGATGATTTATGTTATTGTGTTAGACACGCTCTGTGTTCTTGCTACTGTTCAGTCAGTTTTTTACAAGGTTTGCACCTTTTCGTTTGGTGACTTGTTTATGGGCTGTTTTTTTTTTTTTTAATATCTCTGTGATAATGCGGGAATTTTTTTTTTAGCAACTGGAATTAGCAATTGGAAATAGGTTCAGTATTTAAAAAATTTTTGGGATGGAGACAATGAATTTTCTCAGTAGCAACTTTTATGTGTGCAAGTATAGTGAGAGATTGCAGCGATCTATGGCTTTGCAATTTGAAAGCTTGAACAAAATAAGCAAGTTTATGACCTTTCTTGGAAAGAATATTAGTCATGCCTATGCATATGTTGTTTTTAACTGCTGTCTGCTTAGGTAAAGTACGGTATGTTCTATGTGACTGCAAATTGAGAATGTTGCATCTTTTTAATGTCTCATATTCTTGCTTATTGCAGGATTTTGGCATGTTCTTGCCTCTACTACCAATATCTATTAGCAGACATTAATGGGCACTCACCAATTCTGACTAATCTTCTGTCTGTGCTGATGCATCACCTTAAAAATCATAGCTTAGTACTAGATGGATACCTAAAAAACCATCGGGCTATAGCTGACTCCAATGGGAGGTTGATGATGAGGTTACAGAACATGAGGGTGCTATCTCAGTAGCTATTTTCTACAAAAATTTGTCATAACAATGTAACCAGTGCAGAAAAAATTGTTAATGCTATTGTATGTATGTAGGAGGATTTACTCAGCAATAAAGATAGTTCTCTATATGCTTTATCTTTAACTCTCTAAAGTAGCAGTCTCAGAATCGTTCTCTATATGCCTTAGCTTTACCTCCTTTTCCCTTTTAAAATAGCAGTCTTGGGTTAAATCCAAACAGAGCTTAAACATCTATTTATTTTTTTATTCTCATTTGTTTAGTTCTGCTAATAAAGATAGATGAGCTATGCTTCTGTATTCTGGTTGCAGGATTGTCACTTTGAAGTTGGTTTCATTCTCTCATGCAACCTATTCTTCTGAACTATTGTTTTTTTAAAATCACAAATTATGTCTTTTGCAGTAATGTGAAAAAGTAAAACACTTTTATCGCTACAAGAGTTGGTGTAAGTTTATTTGTGCAAACACTAGACTGAGTCTGACCTGTCAGTTTGCCTTTAACTGCGGTTGCCATTTAGCTCTTGGTTGTGATTGCGTTAGTTCTCAGTAATTGTGTTTGCTGTCTCGGCTGGAGGCTGTGATGAAGAGTGCTTGGAACTGGGGCATTACACAGATAATATGATGAAACAGCTGCAGCTTAATCATAATGAAATATGCGTGGGCTTTAAGGGCTGCATATTCTGGAAATTTTTATTACACTTAATTCCCGTGTTTAACCTTTTTAGGAAAAAAAAAAAATCTCCCTGCAATTAGAAAGAAATGGATGTAAGATTACAGTAGTAAGTATTATAAAATAAATCCCACAACCTCCCTGCTTCAGGGAGGGAACATTTTGTTTGTCTTTGCCAGCAGCTTCACCTGGGGCAATCTTCTAATTTTTCTGATCTTTTAGATGTCTAGACCTGAATGTCTGATGTTGTAGTCCTTTCAGCTGAGGAGCCCAGGGCAGCGTATCTGTGCTGTCGGTCGGTGCTCGCGCTCAGTGCCATCCAGCACTGCCCCTTTCAGAGCTTAGGCACTCTGGGTGACATCCTCTGCCTTTGGAAGTCAGGACTTTTCCGTTTACTCTGGGATTGAAATTTCCCTCTTTGTGCTCAGAAAACAGAGAGGCTGGGATCTTGAGGTAAATCTGAGTCTATGGCATATGGTATTTTGGGACATCCTTGCAAATTGCTAGACTGATCATTTTCTGTCAAAATAGGAGTGTGTTTTTGGTTTTTTTGTTTTTTTTTTTTTTTTTTTTTAATCTAGGCTGAGCAATGCACTGATATATTATGCAAAATTAACACTTATAAGCTATTTTTTTTTAATTATTTGGCATGAGGTTGCCTAGACCTCTGATTGCATTAAATTGATGACAGGCAAATCTGATTACTAAGGCAACCTGCTCAAACTAAAAAATAAAAAGTGAGTACCAGAAAAGAACAAAAACACATGCTGTTGGGAAGAAATAAAGTGCAGACACAGAAGATAAAATACCAACCATGGAAGCAGTTATCACAGTTGCAGGCAATTGAAGTAATGAGGAATGTAGTTCAAGGATGGCCTTGAATTTCTAATTATTGAGGAAATGGGATCTGGTAGGTCTGTTTCCTAATGCTCTAATTCTGTGAAACAAATCCAGATGAGGTATTCCTAGCAGTTCCTTTCTGTATGTACAGCTGTCTTCTTCAGTTTGCCTTGTGGATAAAAAGTAACTCTACACCTGTATGGAAACACCTTCCTTATGTTGGAATGAGTTTAAAAAAAAAAAAAAAAAAAGAACAAACCTCAAGATGATTTTAAACAAAATGCCACAGATGATGGGTGGATCCTCCTGTGGAGGACTCATTTCTCTCTTGCTCTTTTGGGGTCTGATGCTTCATTTGTGTCTGTGCCCAGGCAAACCGCGACGCAGTGATCAGCCGAGCCCCAGACCAGCAGGATGACCGAGCTGTCAGCCTCCGGGATGCTTCTGCAGTCTACGACCTCCTCAGTATCACGCTGGGCAGAAGAGGGCAGTATGTCATGCTTTCTGAGGTACCTTCTCCTGGCTTCTGCTGAAACTTCCACTTGAAACCTGCTGCAAGCACAGCCCCTCTTTGCAGTAGCTTGTCCAGGAAGGTGAAAATGAAGCACATGAGTTGGCAATTAGTGGAAACAGCTACAAACCTCTGGCAGCACAGGCCAGAAATGTACACAGAACTGTTCGAGACATTAAAATAATTTATATCTAGGCACTTGAACAATGAGATGGTATATGCTAGCAAGCCCCATTAACTGAGAAGAGGAAAATGATGTCCACAAACAATCACCTGGGCCTTGGGCCACAACAGATTGTTTCCCCTGATTTGATTACTGAGCCAAGCAGCAGTCTTAACAAAAGATATATATTAAAAAAAAAATAAAAATCTGATATTTCTCCCAACATTTCTTTCTCAGTGCTTGGAGAGAGCCATGAAGTTTGCATTTGATGAATTTCACCTCTGGTACCAGCTTGCCCTCTCCATGGTGGCTTGTGGAAAGGTGAGGCTCAAACCAAAGGGCTTGGAAAGGGAATGTTTTCTTCTAGCAGAGTGTATTTAGCTTGCTTGTTTGAATGTGCACCATGATGTATCTTGTAGGGGTAGGTGCCATCAGACGGCGATCTTGGAAGGACAGTGCTCTCCTTTTAGACTCTGATTGCACTTTATGATCAGGTGTTGAGTACTGGTCCTTCCCTGTAGTGTTTGCTTCTAATTATCAAAGAGAATATGGATTTTGTGCATAGCTATGGATTAAAAAGCATTGCGTTATACAGCTGTCCATCCTCTGCAGGTTCAACATAAATGTGCTTAGTATAAAAAAAAAAAATAAAATACTGATGTCTAAAACTATCATCAACTCACTCTATGTCTTTGGGCAGTTGACTTAATCTCTCTTTAAGCTGTGGTTTCTCCATCTGATCAAGGAAGTGTTAATACTTTTTCATAGAGAGCTTGCAAGGATTAATATTTTTTGAAGTGCTTGGTGCAAAAGATACTGTAGAAAAAGAAATTATGAGTGAATGTTTGTACGGACATGTGTTTTAGCGTAATGTTTTTTTGAAATTAGTGTGGTATTTGTCAAAGTTACCAGTTAACCACTGAGATGGTTGAAGTCTGGTTGTGAAAAGTAGGCAGAGGCAGCAGAAGCTTTTCTTTATTAGTCTTAAGAGAGTAGACTTCCTGCAGAAAATATGGACGGTACAATATTTAGCCTGTTCATTCTGGGGGTCCTCACCTACGCTTTGAGGAGGTGTGAGCAATTAATGCTGTGCGGTAGTAGACCACTTAATATGGTGCTATATTTGGTGCCCATGGGGTGCTGGGAAATCCATGTGGAACTGGGCAGAGGCCACCAACTAGCAGTCATCTGCCAAGGGATAACTACTACTGGCCTTTTATAGCTATAAGCTGAGTTGGAAACAGTGGCTTTGGCATGGAAATGGGAGATGAATATACAGTGGCATGCTTTTACAAAGAAGTTGTCATCTTGTGATGCATAAGGGGCAGCAAAACTTGAAAGATGTCTGAATGGATTCCCTCACTTCTGTGAGCATAGGCAAAGCCTTATCTTCAAAGACTTGCTACACATTATACTTCAAGAAAAAGGCAGAACAACAATAGAAAGTTTAATAAAAGAGCATCAAGGATGGCTAAGGGTATAGTAAGCAGGACTGTGGAAAGATAGGAAGAATTGAGTATTTTTTACCTTAAAGGGGAGAAAAAAGTCCAGGAGCCCTTAGAAGAAGGGGCTAATCTTGCCTATCGTGGGTGGGACAAGATGTGGTGGCTTCCAGTTGCAGCAACACAAGTTCATGTTTCCTATTAAGAGGCAAAAAAGTAAGGATAGTGGTACACTGGAAAAAAGATTGCCCTTGGAGGTTGAGTGAAGACTGCATCACTGGGCATCTGTGGAACACCCTAGGCAAATATCAGTCAGTAGTTACCCCACTGTGAGGCACCAGGGATGTACTTGGTGGCACCTTGCATACTCTGGCTCTGTTCTGGGACTCCACAGTTACCTCATAAATCAGCTAGATCTATTATAATCAAAAGGAGACATCAAAACTTTGACACAGGGAGCTGAAGGGAGATGTTTAGTGAGAAAGAGGCTCACAGATTCCTAGAGGAGTTCAGTACAAGCATTTCAAAATCCAATTCCAAGTATGTAGAAGTATTCCAACAGTAGCTTTGGGTGGAACACTTAAACAATGAGCTTGGTGCCATGGTGCTAATACCTTGCACTGGCCTATGTCAGGTGGGGGGTTTACAGGTCAGGTCCAGCTCCCCTTGGCATTCAGCTGGAGTTAGCACGTTGCTGCCCTCTGTGCCTTTGCAAATCCTCCGGATACCTGATCTCTTGATCCTGAGGACAACAATGACTAGATAGGCTGTGATGGAAAAGCACAATATCTTCCTATAAACATTCACAGGACTTGTCTAGAAGCTCTGTTGGCTTTACAGGTTGTGTAACCTGTTTCTCAAGAGCAGACAATGCTGTACCTCTAGTAATCTGCCAGAGAGCAAATTTAGATTTTAACTGGTGATGGTTGAGAGAGTGAGTGTGTCCAGAGAGTAACTGTCGTTCAATCTTAGGTTAGTATGGAGGAGACAAATGGGGCCTGATCTATTGCTTCTAACAATTTGCATGAGAACTCTGTTCTTCTTCTTATATGTTTGCAGACCTCTTCACCTCCCCTAGAAATTACTAAATATTTAGTACTTAAAAGAAAAAAAAAAAAAAAGCAACACAACTATCTGTATCTCTATAACTGTCCTATCTCTTAAGATTTTCAATTATGTCATGTCTTTCTGTCTGTGCTTTAAATATTTACAAGATAAAATGGCCTGATCTTGCCTATTGATGTAAAAGCTCTAAATGTTCTGAGCCCTATATGGGGCAGAGGGAATTCCCTTACCCAACAATCCCATCTGTGCAGTATTTCACTTCTAATCCCAAAGTATTCCCTGAGGATTCCTGTCGTATACTCTGCAATGCGTCATCTTGCTAATGGGAGATGTGGCATCCATTTTTATACTGCTTCACAGCTTGATAGCAGGACAGAGTTCATTTAAAAGTAAGTGCTCCAGTGTAGCAGAAAGAACTGATGAGAAAACAGTGTGGTCTGTCTAGACTGCAGAATGCAGAATACACTTGAGCTTTTATAGGTAAAAGATCTGTTTTCACCTGTCTCAGTCACAGCCAATTCCTGATCTCATTTCTTGGTAATGAAATCTCACATCCTGCAGTGTTACTTGTTCTTCAGTACAGCAAATCGTGCTCATAAGTCCTGGGTATGACAGGAACAGTTTTATCAACCTGTAAATGCTGGAAACTTTGTTGTCTCTTTTTTTATAACCCATTTTTAGGATTTTCAGACTCTGACCTTCTTAAAAGTGTGGTAAAATCCTATCTTGCCCTCTATTCTACATCACATTTAACTAATGTTATTTTTATTTTGTACATTCATCTTCAGGTTAAGTCAGTTTAGTTGCATTTCAAACTAATTTCTTCCTCTGCCAACCAAAAAATTGCCAAATGGTGACTGTCATTTTTCACAAGTGATCAGTCTGAATGTCAAGCCAGCCACCTAGGCTCATTACTGTATGTAGGCTTGAGTTTACACATTATTCTAGAAAGCATGTGTCTTAACAAAAATAGGCACATCACTTCAGTAAGTTCTTACAGAGCAAGCAAGGCCTTAGGGCTTCATAAAACAGTGAATGAAAACGCTCAGAGAAGCATAACCTTCCTGTCTGTCTTCTATCCACTTAAGCGGTAGAAATAATGGAACGACGGCAATTTCACTTTCCTGTGCTTCTCAATAACTTGCGTAATGAGAAAGATGGTGTAGTCTGGTTGTTTTTTAACCCATTCTTGGGAATGCATGTATACAGAGCCGTGTATTTTCTGAACAGAAGGAGTATTTTTATTTAAATTATTAAAATCCACCATGAAATTTGGAAGACTTTTGCAGGCAATTTTAGATGAAGTGCTGGGAAAGCAAGACATCATGAGAGATGTCCTGTGTCACCAGGTGCAGCTCTGGATGGGCAAGAAAAAGGTTTAAATCAGTCTAATGCAGCACCCCTGTTCTTCTGAACTGGTGCTGGAAAACTGACTGCTGAACTGTTCACAGCTGCTTTAAGTTGCTTTTGCTGGTAATAACCTTTGCTATGTGGTAATACGACAGCCAGGGGCTGAGCGGGCATAGCAGCTCCCTGGCTCTGCTGCCATGCATAGACAGGCTGGAGTCTGAGTGGCGAGTGGTATGATAGCCGGATGCCATCTGGCAGAGTCCTCGGGCAACGACATGAGCCGCTGTCCTGCTGCCAGAGTAAAATGAGTGCAGTAGGTTGCATCTGCTTGTCTCAAGATTTTGGAAAAGTGACCTGTATTCAGCAGAATGGGGAAAGGAGGGACTAAACTCTTATTTACAGAGTAGAGAAGACTTAGTAGTCTTCACAGCAGTGAAGAGAGAGACAGCTGTTTGGGGCAGACTTGTTCCCTGCTGGTGCTTTTCAGCTGAACAGTTTCCCGTGGAGGTCACGGAGACTGCCAGCACGCAGCACCCCTGCGGACTAGGGTAGCTCTACTGACGTATCTGAGGTCGAAGGAAAAATTGTCATAGTGTCTAGATGATGTATTACAAGCACAAGGGATGTGAAATAGGGTCCCTGTGCACTTGCAAGCATTTCCCTGGCTTCGGACCAGTTGGATTAGTTACATGTTCCCTTGTTCAGATTTCTGTCACCTTCTACACCTAACAGCCTCACACGGGACCCAGCCTCAGTGTCCCAAAGTGTCACTGGAGCTCTCTGGGAGCAGAGACTCAGAAGCGCGTCATGGGATTGGGCTGTAGCTTAAACTGACAGTACTTCAGAAAGTCTTCTAGATCTGCGTCGTGAGTGTCTGTCTTGCCTGTCATACTGCTTAAGGGAAAGATAAACTGATAAAATATGTGTCTTGAACAGTGTAAGGCAACATTGATGCCTCTCTTCTACCTACCAAGCAAGGAGACAAGATTTGTATTTAGTGAGAATGATGTGCCTTTTTCCTGAGGGTAGCAAGGGGGGATTCTTCAGGGATAGCTGTGAAATTATTCTGTGAATGCTGAGTCTACTTAGAGTACCCAGCACTTTTAGACTAATTGAGCCATTCCAATCGCAGCAGTCTTACACTGATCTCTCATGTCCAGTGGGTGTTTATTACTAATGTACGCAGTGCATAAAACCATTTTCATGCTCATATTTAAAAAAAAAAACCAAAACCACCAAACCCAAAACACAACACAATTTGGTTAGTGAAGTAAAAGCTTTAGGATGTGTGTTTCTTGAGAGGAGGGGTGGGGAGTGATACAGTCTCAGGCCAGCTGAGGGAAGTCTGGAGCATCTGCTAGGAGAGGATAATCTGCTCTTACCCTTCACCCCTTATTCTCATTTAGGGGATGAAGTGCAGCAAAATGTGCATAAAGAGCAAGCTCAGGAGCAATTGAAGGGGCTGTGGGGAAGAGCCTCTGTGAGAGCCCGGTGGAGCCGGAGGCAAGAAGACAAGCAGGCCTTGTGCTGGGATTGCTGATGGTGGTTATGTGTTCCTGGGGTGCCTGGCGCACAGCTGTCCAGCGTTGACAGAACACCATCAGCCCAGCGCTCGCCTTTAGGACAGCAATGGCATGAGTTTAGAAACAACTGCGTCGTTGCTGATCCTCCCCAGCCCCTCCTAGCCTGTGCCGAGGACACCCTAGGGACGATGGTCACCTTTACAATATAGGTAACATAGGCTGGCACTGGGGGATTTAAGCACCAAGCATGACACCTTGCAAAAGCAGGCAAATAAAGCTGCTTTTAGCTACACAAAATGCTCCTCTCTGCTCTTAATCCTTCATCTTTAAGGAAAAATGGAAGAAAGAGTCGTGCTTGTCTACCCGAAAGGTTTTCTTAATAACATAACGCTTCAGGAGGTGTCTGGTGTTACCCAAAAGGAAATAATCACATCCTTCTTGGCATCTGTCATTCAGCTGTTTTTCTGGGGGAGCAGGCTCCAGCTTTTCCAGAGCCAATGTTGCAGTGTCACTGCGCTCCCCTTGGCTGCTCAGCAGCCGGAGATACTGCAGCCCTGCCCGGGGCTTGTGCTGGCAGCATTTTTAGTTTTGAAACCAGACTTACACAGACGTGAACTCTGATTTTGGAGCCCTGTGCAAGTTGCTGATACATACTGGTCATAGCCAAATAATGACAAGCTAATGTCTGAGCTGCTCATATCTGTGTTGCACTCAAAAAAAAAAAAAAAAAAAAAAAAAAAAAAAAAAAAAAAAAAATACTTCCCCTTATTTAAACAGTGCAGGAAAAGCAGATGTCTCTAACAGCTTCGTGGAGCTTTCAGTTTGACTCAGCCATGCCTGTACTGCCAACATACAGCTTTCCAGAAGGTTAGAAGGAAAGTTAAAAATATATTTGATACATAATTCTGCAGCAACAGCAGACGAATTTTATGATTTAGGCTGTTCCTTCTGTTGGTTTCCTTGCAAAAGCTTAGGCTGGTTGCTAGGCAACCACCATTTTAAAAAAAGTGCATTTCTCTTTGCATTGCAGGCAGGAACCTTAGGAGCAGCAGAGGCCTCGGATGGCTCCTTAAATAGCATTGCTGGGGAATGAAAGTTAAAATATTGAGCGTTCATTGGTTAAAGATCCTGTTACAAAGGTCAGCCATCCCGGGGACATTCAATAGTTTGGTTTCCTTTGGTGCAAAACAAAGATTAGAAGGGGGTGTGCCTGTGTGCTGTAGATAGTCCGAAAAATGGAAATTTCCAAAGATGCCTGACTGTCGAGCAGAATACCTAGGTGGGCTATATAATTGCCTTCAGGCTTAACGCTCTTTTCTTGACAAAGTGTGAAGTGAGGCGTTTGTCACATTAGGAAGGACAAATTTATGCTTTTAGATCTTAAAATTTAAGAGGCACTTTTAAAATTGAATATTTGAAGCTACTTAATTCCGGTGCTCTAATTTGCTAAACACAGGGTAAAAGAAAAGGAGGAGAATTGGTCCCTGTGTTGAGAGAAGTAAATGTCTTAGGGGAATAATGTTCATGCTGAGAGATTTGCAGAAATCTAGAAATTCACTGGAAAGCTAACATCAGAACAACTAATTCCAGAGTTCTCAATCGCTGGCTCACTCTGTCATCTTTCTGTGGTGGTTCAAGGTCATTTATAGCAAGATGGCTGTGAATCCCCAGGTACAGGGAATACTAATTCATGCATAATGATGAAAGATTCTCTCTTCCCCCCTCCCGCAACAATCCCTTTGAGATAGTGCAGTTTTTAAAATCAGACAGGATGATGCTAGAAAGAAAGCAGTGCTAGCTGTGGAGATTAATCTGTGTACTTAAACTGCCAGGTGAATTGGGAATGAGGCTGTCTACCAAGGCCACCACCTTGAGGAACATTTTTTTTTTTCCTCTGATTGAAAAGTATTACCAAAGAAGCAAAACTGTAGAAAGGTTTTTGGAACCTTTGCAAGGGAGGAGCAACTGTTTCTGGTGCGTCAAGTCTGCCTGGCATGATTTACTGGAAATTCTTCTTTCTTTTACTTACCTTTATGGTTTATCTTCTAAATATGAAATGAATCTCTACATCCTTCTTGTGTTGCTTTGGTGTGTTGGGAGAGGAGGGGAAAGAATGAAAATTGTGTTGACGTAAGCTAGGAAAACCAGCATCTGGGCAGCATCTATGTGTTTAACTTAATTGATGGCAAGATTTCATGAGCCTTTTGGAAAACTAAGAAAGAGAAGTAACTGCCGACTGTTCTTCATTCTGTACTGCTCATTTGCAACTAACTTTGAGGAGTATGCTTGCATGCTTCATTATATAATTAGTAAACGGGGAATGGGAGTTGCATTTAGTGCTTGGATAGAAGTTTTTCTTTACATTTTACTCCCTTATAGGATTCAAAACCATGGCTGCTTTAATTACTTAGGGGGAGGTGTCCTCTCCATCCTTCTTCTTCCCCATAGCTTCCTTGTGATTTCTCACTGCAGATGAAGTACACCCACCCCCTTCCCCCTCCCCCCCCATGCTGAATGTGGTACGTAGAGCTCCTTCAGAAGTCTGTATTGAAAGCAGCCATTTGTCAGTATTGTTTGTTAATTCCCAGAAACTGCCTTTCCTAATTTTCTTTTCATAAATTATTGTGGAACACGTCTGTGATCTCAGCAGAAGAAAAATATTGTATGCAAGTAGATTAGGTGAAGAAAAAATTGACAGGAAAACCAGCTTACTATAGATACTGCATTTAAATATGGAACAGTAGTGCCATGTCCTTCCCTGTCTCCATTGCCAAAAAGCCGCAAAGTTGTTGGTATGCGGAGATGCCCAATTCAGGTGATCGAAGTTCTTTAGTCCCTTAGAGAGTTCACCTTTTTTTTTTTTTTTTTTTTTCTTATGGCTGAATGTTCCCATTAAAGCAGCGTGTTCATTCCATAACCTGATTTGAGCTCTGTGCTTTGTTAGTCATAACAAAGGGAGAATGGCCATGAATCTCCTTAAACCTGATGAGGATCCCAAGGCTGCAAACTCCCATATTAGACCTTCCATAAACAAAGTTGAAACCCCCATGAGGCAGCTGTTGGCAAGCTTGCCATTTCTTTAAACTGTGTCTGTTTAATGGGTTTGTGTGCATTTAGGGGAACTTAAAAACCTTTTCTCAGAGAGAGGCCAAATGAGACCCAGAGGCAAATCCCTAGTTTTCTGCAGTCCTTGGGAACTGGTTCCTGTGCAGTCATTATAATCCAGTAATTAGCAAGCTAAATGGAAAGAACTTAAACCCTGGCTTGAATTTTGATGGGAGCCCCTCTGAAGCTCAGAATTTTGAGTAAGAAGCATGCACTCACTTGAAGTTCAAGTTCTGCTCTCTCAAAACATGCCTCCCCAATAAATCTAATTATTCTTGCCTTGCAGTGAATCTCACAAACAATGCGCTTGGCTGCCTGGTCCACCCACGCTAAGTGAAAGAATATGTACATTTTAATTATCAGATTATTTCAATGTTACACAAACACTGTTTCATATTAAATATTTTTACAAACCAATGACATCTGTATTCAGTACTTAGTGGATGATATTTGTTCCATGCCTATAAATGTCTGTAATATCTTTAAAACACCTTGATATTATATGTCACGCCAGTTTCCCCTAAGCAAGGTCACTGTGGGAGTGGGGTATTCTTTCTACCATCGTTCCTTGGTTAACATTTTCATCATCTGTATATAATTTCTGCTGAGTAAAGTTTTCAAGGTGAAACTATATAGATCTCTTGAATTTTTAAAATGCAGCTGGGGAAAAAAGCTTCGTGCCACCCTTTTTAAAAAGCTTTCTAAAATTTGCAATTAAAAATATGGAGCAGAAGTGGTTTTAGAAAGTGACATAACTTTTTACATGTTTTAGAAGCAGTGTGGAAACTGTGGCTCTCACTCTGTAAATGAATGTTCAGAAGCTCCTGAGTGCATGTGATGAAGTGACTCCACGCATGAGGTGTAGGCACGGGGTAGGATTTTCTGCTTTGCAGTATTCAGTAGTCATTGTTTTGCTGTTGCCTCCTGAACAGACCCAGGACAGACATGAGAAGTGCTCTGTGGTTTGCAGCTATTGGCTTGTCCCGAGGACCAGTCTTACTCAACGGACAGGATGCAGATGGGGAGGGAGCAGAGTTCAAGAGGAACTGTCAAGGAGCCGGGTTGTATTGCTTCTCTTCTGGTGTAGACCCTGGAAGTTCCTACAGTTGTGGCCCAAATTAGGACAGGCATCTCACTGCTCTGGTTTGTGCTAGTGCTGGCTGTCACCAGCTCCCAGGTGCCTCCTTCACCAGGAGGGCAGGAAGATGGTGTTCCAGGCTAGGACCCTTGTGGGGTTATGTTGCATTTTCAACACATCCAGCAGTGCTACTGGGAATACCAGCTGCCTGCAGTGCAGGTAGTGTTCTGTGAGAGAGAGAGGAAGGAGATGTCATTAAAACATGTGACACTACTTGTTCTGAACAAATAAGTGTCAGGGAGGTTCACTCTGAGGGATGCTAGTCACCTCGTGACAGCAGAGTGTAGTGATGTGTTTCTTCCTGTCCCTCAGGGCTGAATTACCCAAGTCTTTGTTTCTGAGGGGTGAGGTAACAGTTTAAGCTCTAGGACAAAGTTTATTGATTTCCATCTTTCCTCTGAGACAAACTTCCTTCTGGCTTTAGGCAAATTGTGTATTTTGAATTGTAAAACAGCAAATACTTCCTTGGTTTTATTGATGGTTCCTGATGCTCTAGGTAGGTGGGAACAGCCTGGAGAATGTAGTGCACGCTGTTGCTCCTCTTCAGACTGCGCAGCAGGTTCCCAAGCTTTTTACGCAGGAGGGTTTGCTCTGCGCTGCTGCGGAGCTCGTGTCTTTGGTTACGAAACCCATCTTTGCCTTGGCACGGGCAGAGCTGCTGTGCATCTGTTTTTCTCTTTTCCCAGGCTCCCTTCCAAGCAAATTCCTATCCAGGCTTTTGAATCCCCTAGCAAGGAGTGGACCTTTAGTTCTGTGGATAAAGGAGGTGGCAGTGGTGTGAGAGAGGGGAAGTGCTGATGGCCGGTGGGAGTGCGAAGCTGCAGTGCAGGGCTGTCTGGGATTCAAGCAGATGCCACACCAGCCGCCTGTGCTAACGGGAGCTCTGATGGGGAGAGCCCCGGGGGGGCCCAGGGTCAGGAGGAGATGGCCAGGATCTGGTAGGAATAGCAGTTAGTTTGACTCTGCAAGCTTCTGTTGCTGCTGTCCCGCAATGCGGGATGGTCATGACTGTTTAATGTCCTCCTGAGAGGCAACGCTGAGTGAGAAAGGGGCCTGTGTGTGTCTCTTGGGACCACGTGGAAGTTTGGGAGGAATGGGGCATGTAAGGAGAAATTCTGAGAGAAGAAAACTTCCCCTTGAGCTCAAGGATGCGAGAACTATGGGGGATCGGGGTCAGTAGTGAGAAGGGTTGCAAACTTAAAGAAACTGTGGTCCAGGTGGGGTGGGCTAAGAGACTACGGCAGGGTAACTTCTGTCGCCTCCTCGTTGGCTGACAAGACCTTCTCACCCGCATCTCACCCGCCAGAGATTTCCTCGTTCTGCTTTAAGCCTTCTAAAGTGTGGCAGCCATGAATATGTGCTGGAAAAAGGAATGTTTGTAGAGCACATTGACTCAAAAGGGGGATGTAACTGCTAATCTTAATGAACACCATTCATTAATGGTAACCTAACACCAGAAAGACAGCAAGGGTTTTATGGGCTTTGTTTCTAACACATGCTGGTTGGACTGCCTGCTGAACAGTGTATTGCTGTGCAGTTGCCTGCTCCACCCTTTGGATGGTGGGATCCCAGTTATATTCTTGTGTCTTCTGGAACTAGAGAAGACACAAAACAATCTACAGAGCAGATTACTTCAGCTGCACAAACCTCTTGCTGAGTGGAGTTGGCCTAAAATGTTGACATACTGAAAGATAAGCTCGTTGTGCTCTTTTCTGGCTTACTGCGAGATGGTTGTGTGCAAGAAAAATTGTCACAGAATTCTTGTGAATTGGGAGAGCGGAGTTAATGGCCGAGGAAAATGGTTTCTTGTAATGCGTGCAGCCAGGGCTGGTTCTTTGGCGTGTTTCCTCTGAGCGTGGGAAGAGCACGTGTTTGCGTGCACATGCGCGCACACATGTGTCTGCGTGTGTGGAGGTGGGAATAAAATTGCTAACTTGTTGCTGACATGTGGTTCTTGCCTTCATAGTACTTCTTTGTACATTGCACTGAAATATCTTGCTCGGATTCTGTAACAGCGTTGCCTAATCAGCCTTTTTTATTTCCTCCTCCTCTCTCCCCCTCCTCCTCCAGTCAGCATATGCTGTGTCAGTGCTCAAAGAGTGCGCTAAACTGCGACCTACGGATCCCACCGTTCCCCTTCTGGCTGCCAAGGTCTGCATTGGGTCGCTGCACTGGGTAAGCAAGCTGATGCAATTCTTGTTATGTAATGGATCAGGTGCTGCAGTGACAGTGCCATGGTGTAGTTGCAGTGGGGAGAAAGGGAATCCCTTGAAAAATCATACACAATCCCTTAAAAATCATACACACATGCGTGCCTTTTAAAAAAAATCCCAGCAAGAAATTTTGCGGTGAGTCACTGAAATGTGTTTTGCTGGCACGTGAAACAAAGGAGGAGGAGGGAAAGCCAAAACAGCCATTCTGGGGACTGCTGCTTCAACTGAGTGTTGAGTTGAATCTGCCACTCTTGTAGCCCCTGGAAGGCAAAAGCTAATAATTATTAAGTGGACTGCTAGACAGTTCAGGTCTGCTGGACAACTCAGTCCTTTGTTCCTGAAGTTGCTGTGTCAGTGTATTCTGTTCTGGATGTGTTAATGTATGCCCCAGAAGCAGAGTGGGAGTGGAAGTCTGTGCCTGTGAAATTCTGATTATCCCAAGGAGCACAAACATCTGTCAGTCTTTTGCTGCTTGGTTTAATTAATTGAATGGAAGCCTGCTGTTTTCACCTGTCCTCACCACGAGGTGTCCCTGCAGTCAGTGAAGGATTATAATTGCTAATATAAGTAAAACAGAGATGCAAGAAAGCATGAAAGAAAATACCAGAAGAATCTGCCCAGATTTTGGTGAAAAGTTGTAGGAGCTACATTTGTTGCTGTTGTGTCCCCCTACCTCCCCATCCTCTACATCCTTGTGATTGAGTTGTATCAGTTTACACCACCATCAGTGAGGAGATCTGGTTATGTGTGGCTTTGAATGAACTAGACTGTTCAGACTATAATGGTTAAACTTAATGTGAGTCAGCAAAAACTGCAAAGTATCTTGTTCTAGGAAAAATCTTTCAGGTCTGATGGCCTTGAGAGAATCCTTGCTGAACTACCCAGCCTACCTCTGTTCTCTAAAGAGAACAATTTAACTCTCTTGTACCCTTCGCTCAGTATCTAAATTTTGAGGGCTGAAAGTCATTCAGTGATATAAAATAACATTCACAGTGAATGTTATTTCTTTTAATAACGGAAATAAGGTTTTTTTTCTGATTCTTAGGGATGCTAAAACAATATGAAAGCCAGGCATTACAAGTGTGTTGAACACTTATTAATATCTCTGATGAAGATTCCAAAGCAAGATCAGTTTGTCATTAGTCTAAAACATCAGCAAGTATATTGATAAGCTTTATTATGTAGACTGTGAAGCTAAAGGAACTTCATGGGCTAAATTCCTGTGTTAATTTGGCACCATAGTGGGGGACTACAAGACCCTGGCAGCTTCCCCTGGCAATTCTGATGTCTCAATCATTGCCAGGAGAAAAAAAGAAAAAAGAAAAAAAAAAAAATTAAAACCCAGCAGAACAGTCATGTTAAATGTGAGGAAAATCCTTCTCTGAGATCAGGCTCAGGAGAGCCTGAATTTTGCCTAGGAGTCTGAATTTTAGTATAGGAGATAAACTTGGGATCTCCATATTGCAAATAAATCTTTTATTCTTCTGCCTTCCTGCTCTGTGAACACGAATCCAACAAGGGGAAGGCACTGGACTCATGAAGCCAATGAGGGAAGCCACTCTCTTACATGTGATACTTAGAAACAAGAAAGAACTGGTTGGGAATGTGAAGTGTGAGGGCAGCCTTGACTACAGAGACTAGCTATAGAATCCCTTTTCTCATAGTACAGAAACCTTGTCCTTTCACCTCAGCACTCATCAATGACCCAGTTTTTGGCAGAGTGCCTCCATTAAAACTTCATTGCTTCTGTTAAAGATAAGATCATCCCATGGATCTTGATTTTTAGCATGCAGTTTCACACGATGCATTCCTTGTATTTCAATTTTGTCCAAAGGCTAGTTATGGCAGAGGTCACATGTCTAGCAAGTGTCAAGAGACCACAGCCTTCTTGAAGTCATTATTTGTGTTTAGCAGTGGTCAAAGTCAGTCAAAACACAATCTTAATGGACCATTCTGCTATGTTGCTTGTTGCCTTCTCTCAAGATGGCTTTTCTTTCCTGTGTTACGCTGGTGTTTATGCAGCTCTCACTATTGAGGACTATATTTCAAATGGCGCAATTAAAGTCTGCTGACTGTGATGGATGAGGAGTTGAATGTGAAATTATGAGCCCAAATTGAAGATGCTGCTATGCCAGGAAATGGGCAGAGTCAGGACTTGTCCTTCTCACTGGTGCTCCTCCCCAAATCTCTTTGGATCAGCTAGCATAGCTCACATATAAAGAATACCTTGTTATAGAGACACTTAGAAAAGATGGTGAGACTAATTCAGTCCCAGCTCTGTCCTCAGGCAATCCAGTATCTCCAGATTTCTCATACATGGCAGAGCTGATAAAGGAACAGTCTAACCCTAAAATATAGGAGAAAGAAGGGAAAAATGAGCTGGTTTTGATTATTGCAAAGAAAGAGGGTTTTTACCTCTATCTATCTACTGCTTTTTCATTGTGTGAAACACTTTTCAGTGTTACTCAGTCAGACCTTGGCTCAGAACTGGGGTGCAGTATGAAATACACACATGATTTCACAAGAGGGTAATTTTACTGCAGTTGTCTAGAGCACAACCTTATGAACTAAAACTAAATTAAAACTATTCCTCTCCCCTCTTCCTTTTATTCAGTGGCCTATGCTCTACCCTGATACCAAACTTGATGATAGTATAGAAGAGTTTTAATTAAGGGGAGTCAGAGGGAAATTGGAGCATCTTTTAAAAGAACTGAAATGATAGGTTCCCACATCTCATAGTCAAAGGGGTGCTTCTGATATTACTGGCAAACTCCTGTGCTTAATAAAGGCCTTCCTGCTTAGCAGAGCTGCTTTTCTAAATGTCATCCTTACAGTAATTATTTGCATTTAAATTACATGGCAATCAAATCAGAATTGAATCATTTAAACTGGAAGTGAACAAACTGATCAATGCCAGTATAAATAGAAAAGAAGATAGACATGGCACGGGAACAGTCTAATGGACAAATATTAACAGTTACAAATACTCAAATATGCCTTGCTTTTCAGAACATATGAAATATGGTTAATTTCTCAATTAAGAAATATATCTATGTACTTGATTGCTGGCTAGGCAGAAAAAGGGTGAAATCAGATCATCATTTATCCAAATGAAACAGCTAATTTATATGTCCTGCATCTGTCTACTTATGTGCTTTTGGTGCAGTATTGTACTTGGTTTGTTTACGGTCTGTGGACAAGCAGTGCTTTAGTCTTATTTCAGTTACTAGCAATAAAAAACCCCAAAAACATTTATGCAGCTGGATAATTATAGAATGTCATGAGGAGTGCAGAATAGTTTCTTTCCTGATTAATCTAGTGGTCAGTTAACTCATTTTGCTGGCTTTGTACATGGTGTCTCAAGACACTTTTGAAGAAGCAGGGAAAACAAAAAAAAAAAAAAAATTGAAATATACCATGGTGATTTACAACGTTGAGGATGCCTAGATCACATCTATGAAATAATATCTCAATATAGAAGAAATCAAAGTAAAAACGTGCGTACATTCATACTGTGCCATGCAAATTAATATGTAACAGAGCCTGATGTGGAAAAGAACTAAATGCCCCCACCTTCTGTTGTGACAGTAGAACCAGATTATTAGCTGATGTAAATTGGCACTACTCCAGTGGCATATTACTGGCACCATGCTGGCTTACATCAGCAGAGGATCTGTCCCATCAGCCGCTAGCTTTCAGGATTGGGCTTGCAGTAAATAACTGAGTGATACAAGCAATGTTTTGGTTGCCTTTTCTCAGACTTACAGGTTTTTTAAAAAAACAAACAATCAAAAAAACCCCTAAAACAGAGTGAACAGTAAATAAGCACTTCATTAATTCTAAAGCTTATGTCAGTTGGCTCAGAGGACCAGGAAAGCTCCAAACCTAGTGCATCTATATAGACCACACTTGTCTGGTCAGGATGCAGGTGGACCTGTACTTAATAAAGCTCATGAGATACAAAAGTTTTCAGCAAAATCAGAACTTTTACACTGTATCTAGCCCATTACACATGTGTTTTAAATGTCTTTGCAGTGGGCTCAGAATTACTTTTGAGGCATCGTGCTGCCTAGCCTTCCAGTTTGCTGGGGTTTCAGCACAACAGTTTGCTGAACTCAGATGTGAATGATTCTAGCAAGTGAACCCAAAGCCCATTTGTGTTTAGCCAGCTGTCTTTTAGCTTTCCAGAATGCACTATGAAGTTTTTGACTATTGAAGTTCAGAGTATTGTTTTAAATTTTCATAGAAAAGCTGATGTAGCTTACAGTGGAATGTGTCTATGCTGAAGTCGTCCTGCCTTGATCCACTATAAATTCAGAGTGCCGTTTACTAAAAGGCTTGCTGCAATTTCCTCTTTCACTCAGCCTTCCCTGGCACGGCCTCAGCTGAATGCTCGCTTGCCTATTTTGGCAGCAACTTTGAGTTGCAGTGTGAGTTGTTGTTTTTAATATTTTAATAGTACAGTACTGTTAATTTCACTACTGATCTAGGTTCTCTAGGACCTTGTTATGGCAGGTGTTGTGAAAATACTAAAACCAGAACTTCTGCCCACAGGCAAGTGTTAAATACCAAATTTCTCCAATTTAGGAGCCTTATTTAAAGGCATTTAGAGTTACTATGATGCTTTCTGGTGCCTTTTATTGCATTGATTTCAATGGAGGCATGTTGAAAACTTTGTAAATGTACATAGAGACAAGTGGGCTATAGTCCTAGGATAGGCTTGGATCTTCTAAGACTCTGGTTTGACAGAGAGTGGGAAGACATGAGGCATGTTCGGTTTTGGTTGGTGTTTTTTTTTGTTTTTTTTTTTTG
>VXBL01004267.1:883178-1045161 GCA_013400195.1 Aramus guarauna | reverse complement strand
TTTTTTTTCCCCTCCTGTGTGGCAAGTCATGGGACATTTTCTTCTTCCATTGTCCTAGGCTCTGGTCCAGAACACACTTTAGTATGTGGCAGAGAAGTCAGTAGGGCTACTGACAGGATTAAGAAATCTCCTGGAACAAATCTGAGACTTCCTGATGTGATCAGAGTTTAAAGAGTCTCTCATCTGAGCGTCATTGAAATCAGTAGGACTATTTCTAGTGTTTTCAGTAAACTTTGGCTTGTGCTGTTAAAGACAGTCCTTGCAATTTAGTTGGTCGTACCAAGTATGCCCCAAGGGGGTATTCCTGTTTCAATTAGTAGTTTCTAGATTCATAGCTGACTAGGCAATCAGCAAGACCGTAATGCTGTCATAGTGCTTGCAGGGGAAAGTTTGATGAGAAAATATACATTGGTCATTGGGCTGACCGATCTGAGGTTTCAGAAATTTGGGAACTATTGGTCTACATCTAGCTTGAATTGTATGGCCTCAGGGAGCTGTATGAGTGAGGAAGAGACCAAAGCAGTGGATATTGCTTCTTCGCTTGCATTTTTCAGCCTTTCTTCATGCTTACGTTAACAGTAATTTTTTTCTTATGTTTGATATCCTTTCATAAATACCAAGTCCTTTGTTTATGAGGCTGTTAGTTAATGTTGTCATCTGAATGTCTTCTAATGATGTAACTAGGAGGCCCATTGACAGGACAGTATATAAAGTCAAACAGGTTCTGCTTATAAGTAGCATATTAACACGTCACTGCAGAAGGGAAGTTTCTGGACTGCTGTTATGTTTTGGTTCCAGTTCATGATGAGTGACTCCTTTTAGATGTTAAGGAATTATGAGATGCTGAAGTCTGACAAAGCTGAATGTTAAGAGAGCACATTTCAGTTACATCTGCAGTACTTGCGTTTAAAACAGTTGGATTTCAAACAAAAATGTATTTCCTCAAAATTAAACAACTCCATCCCAGAAAGTCAGTTGTCATGTAATAAAAGTTTCCAAAAGGAGGATTTTTAGACGGTGCAATGCTGTCTGGTTCTTGATTAAGGATGATTACGGTTGACAGGATCTGCAGACTGTCTTGTACAGAAATGAGGTCTTCATGTAGGCTCTATGTCTTTCAAGCATTACTTAGCAGCTTTTGTCTGTACCTCTCCAACCTACATCTTTTCAGATATGTACAGTCTACAGGTATTAGTATTTTCTACTTATAATGGGTGAGTGATGTTAATGAGAGTTTAAGGTTAGAAATGAGGAATGCTCTATTCTGTAATAAAATATTAAAATTATTTTTTGTTTAAAATTCCCATTAAATCACATTTTAAAGATACTAAAGCTTTGTATTTTCCTTAGACTTAGGTGTGTGTGGTGAGCTGGAAAGGAAGGTTGAGGGGAGCAGTCTGTATTGTAGTAGAAGAGACCAACTTGGGTATTTCACCATTTTGGAGGCTGATCCTGAGAGGTTATGACTGCTTTCTCTTCCCATTACAATCTGTAATATAAAATGCATTTTCAAGGAAATTGTGTCTTTGCAAAAGATGCAAAATGTGGCAAGTGCAACATGAGCTGCTAAGGTATTTCAGATCAAAATTTGTGTCCTGAATTTGCTGCCTCGTCCTTGTGACAGCAGAATTGCAAGCAGCAGCTGAACTCAGCTTGAATTGAAGTGCTCTCTTGTTTTACTCTTATAACGTTTTAAAAGGAAGTAAAATTTTCTAAGGTTTAAAAACATCATATAGGAAAACTAGATGGTCTTCCTTTGAAGGAAGAAACTTGTTAGACCTTTCAATGTACTGCTAGGATAGCATGTAAGTAGTCAGTTGGTCCAACATTTATATTTAAGGATGCATGATTGAAGTATGCCAGAATGGAAATATAAAAATAAGATAGTGTCCTTCATTAACCTTAAACATCTGGAAATAGTTTGGGGCGGATGCTTAAAACAAAACCAAAACTTCTCTCAAAACTGTGTGTGGACCAATGTCTGCTAATCTGACCTTCTATGTCCTCCTTTTCATGAGTGTTTAGTGTGATCACTGACAGCCCTTGTATGAATGGCTCTCAGATCACTTACAGGTAAGTTTAATGAGATAATCTTACTGAAACAAGTATAGAGGAAACACCTATAAGTGTCAACCTACCTCTTTTACAGCTGGAAGAAGGAGAATACTTTGCTAAAATGGTGATAGACCTGGGTGAGGATGCTGGAGAGTCCCTAGCAAAGGGTTACCTGGCACTGGGCCTGACATACAGTCTTCAAGCTACTGATGGTGAGTTACCCTGTTTGACAAGTATGTTGTATAGAAAGCATCTGCTCAAAGACTTCAGTGCAAGCAATGGAAATTGATTAGAAACTCTGCTTTCAGTGCTGACTGGACATGGAAAACAATCAGATTGCAAGACAAGTGGGGACTGTTCACTTGCTCAGAGAACTGTCTTCTATGGTAATAAAAGCAAAGTTTTTAGGTAAAGGAAGAAATGCAAATCATTACTTAGGAGATGATAATCTGACTGTAGCCAGCAATGCTTGGTGTGCTTTACTTGGATATTTGTAACACATGTCTTTCGCTTATTTACACAATAAAAAGTCAAACTTTCCATCTATTTTCATATTTTTGTCACCCACTTATAAATCACATAAAGAAATACAATCCAAGAACTGGAGTCAGAAATGCCTGACTTCAGTTCCTGGCGTGATACTGATTCCCCACAGAGATTCAACCTCTGTGATGTCGTTTCTTTCTCTGCTTAGAAGTAAACAAGATAAAAATATCTACCTCAGTGGTACGCTTGGAAGCTGACTAGATACAGACCACTGAATATAAGAAGTTTGTTTTGGGGTTTTGGTTTGGTTTTTTTTTTTTAATGCTGTTTGCTTGGGTTTTGAATGACTGGATAATGGGCTTCTGCAGATTTGGTGCCTGGTCGCCAGAAGGGCTTGAAATCTCAGTGTTTGGGAGAGTTCTAGCCCTGCCCTTCATCAAGCTCACAGGTGGAAACAGACTTTGTTTTTTCTATGACTTCTAATATAGGTAAAAGGCCTTCTAATATAGTTTCTTTGAATAATGGCTGAGCTAGTATGTTTCCTAATCAATTTGGCAATCCTGCCCACATGCAAGCAATGGCTTTTCTGTCAGATGGGTCCCGTAGAAATGAACCTACTTCCAGCAAATGAACCTGAAACAAAGCTTAAACGAGTGTATGGTATTATGGAAGTATGGTGGCCTTGCAAGTTACACCAGAACTCTGCAAGGGACATGTATGAGGAAGTGGCTTGTGTTCTTCAGTACTGCAAATTAGTGTAATTTTTCAGCCAGCCGTATCTGATCAGCTGAGAACTGCTTTCCGACATGGAGGCTAACATGCACTGTAGCTCTCTTCAGGTCTTCATTTGTCTGCCTCAGAATAGTTTCCTCTAGAAAATTTATGCCAAGAAACATATGTCCTTCCTACCCTGAACTTTCTGATATACATTTTTTTTAAAGTTCATTAAACATTAAGTTCTGCTTAACAGCCTAGCTTTTTAGGGCATTTTGCCTAGATTTTCTTTAAACTGTCCCTAAAGATATACAAGATCCCAGAGACTATTTTCAGAGATAGAAGGTTTTCTGTGTTAGCCCATTACCATCTATTTGTTATCCTCAGTATGGAAAGAAGGTGGTTTCTAAAGAATGGGGTTGTAGAGGCATGTGCTGTACTCTAAAAATACTTTGGTGGAGCAAAATGTAAGTTGAAAACTTTTCTTTTGGAAGAGAAGTCTTCTCTGAGTTTTCAAGAGATCAGTTCGGATGTTGTAAAATAATGTAAAGAAACAGTCTTCACAACAACTGCCTCAGATGTTTTTTCCAGATTAGCATCTGATTTATGTTGTGAAACAGTGGAATATCTGCCTTCTTGTATCTCTAGCCTTTAAGTCAATAGGGCCAGTCACTCATTTAAGGGAAATTCGAACAGTTGAGGGAAATCTGAAGAGTGTATTTCTGTCTTTCAGGTTTTATTTTAATAAAATCGATTAAGTCCTTCAAAAGCATGCTTATGATGATCATGAATACAGTACAGCATTTTACTAGAAAACGTCAAATTTGCACTAACGAGACATTTTTCATTAGCATTGTTAAAAAAAAAGCTTATCACAGCGAGGAAGCAAGAGTAGAACATGCTGAAAGGAAGATGGCAACTCCCCTATGTGATCCTGCCTCATACAGTCAGTCTTGTTTATCATTGTGTTCATACCAGTTCATAGTGATGTATGCAGACACATAATCAAACATCTATGTATATATATGATTTCCATAACTTTCCACTTGACCTGATTTTCAGTAAGTCGGCATTTTCAATGGTAGCTAAGTATTTCAGAGACATGTGACTAATTGTCTTCTAAAGCTTACAGCATTATATCAAGATGTCTTCCATCTAAGGTTAAACTTTCTTTTTTTAATATATCCTTTTAGTAAATATTTCTCCTCCTATGTGACAAAGGCACTGAGTTGTATTAAAGGCTTTCCTTTGTGACGTGCAAGAAGCATTTGCTAAAAAGCAATCAGAAGAGAGAATCTACTGAATGACAATTCAAAGAACTTGGGGGACCATTTGATAAAAAGTCACTTTGCAACTATTAGATTTACTCCTGGATGAAATAAGATTTCCTGAAACTTATACTGTGTAGCAGTATATGTAGCTTCCTTGTTCTTAACGTCTAATTACATGTTTCTTGAATTAGGTCTCATTGAAGTAGCTGTCAGATGTGTCCTCAGAGGAAGTCATTGCTACTTTTGCCTCTCTCTTAGAAGCACAAATCTCTTGTTTGTACAGAATGTCCACTTTTGCTATGCTAAATTTTCTGCAGATCCGTGCCCAGTGGATCAATGTCAACAGCAAACCTTTCTTTTCCTCTTGTACTTCCACTTTTGAGTTTAAGCTGTATTGTCAACTTTGCCTCCCTTAGGTCTGGTGAAGAATCTGTTGAAGACAGGGGAACGTGAGATGAATATAACAAAGGTTAAAGAGGAAAGACCAGGTTGCATTGTGAAATAGAAATTCTCTTCTTATCTAACACCATCACCTCACATTTTGTTAAATCTTTGTAGATTTAAGAGACCCTCTTTCAGACATGAGGGAGTGTGCTGTATCTCTGTGTTCATTTAGAATTTTGGTATAAGGCCATGGATCAGGGACTGAATTGGAAACTTTTTCTGTCGGTCCTCATGGATTTTTATAAATAAGCAGTATGCTGATAGCACTGGTTAATGTGGAAAAAAAGTAAATTTAGACATTGCTTATTAGTGAACAAACCCATCATTTTTGCTTCTGGAGATAACAGTCAACACATGCAATCTTTAATTAAAATTCTGGATGCTAAAATTGTACACCTTGCCGTATTAGGTGTCTAAACACAAGGGAATGTTTTTTGAGACTCATTGATAAGTGCAAAAGGGTGCATGTGCATCAGTGTTTTAGTCTGGATCAGAAACGTACTTTTGAAGTTCATCTCTCCATCATCCCCGCTTCTTGTGTTGTGATTCACGTAATTGAACAGTTTTGCGCAAGACAACCTTAATTCTTTCCCATAAAACGAATGAGCTACATAATAGACCTGATTATGCTGCAGCTGCTAATCGGTGTTGAGTCTAGGGACAAGACTAGAACAAGACCACTGTCCCGGTGTTTGTAGTGTTGGTGCTGGTCCTCAGTATTAAGTGTTTCACTCCGTGCATTCATACCTAGTGTGCTGCACCTGCTTACTAACACAGAACCTGCCCTCCTCTGTTTTCAAATGTGACTTTAGAGCTTCTTATTTAAGTACCAAAATGTTGCTGAAGATCCTGTAGACTTTTGGTAAGACTTAAGCTCCTTTAAACACCCAGAGTGTTTTAGAAAATAAATCTTGGGCTCCTAAGGTGGCATTTGCATAAGAGGTGTGTTTTGCAGAAATAACTGCTGAAGTTTCAGAAACTTAAACTCCCCTGTGCTCTCTGCATTAGTCTGGTCAGACTCGGCTTTCAGGTTATTTTAATCTAAGTAATGAGTCATACTGCATTTTAGCTTGTAGAACTGTAACAGCCATGCTTGCAGTGGGTAGAGTTGGGTAGAGGCTGAAGAATTCATTAGTGCTGTCAGCCTCTGAGAATGGAGCGCAACTTTTAGAAATTTAGTCAGACCCACCTAATTCTGTCTCTTTGGTGCAAGCTTTTCATTGTCTGAAGTGGGAGCTTTTCAGTGATACAAGATTGCTGTTCCTCCCAAATGAACCTGATGTGTTGAAGAACTGTAGGAAGATGGAGGAATAAAAAAGGTCTGATCACTGTAACTACTTCAGGAAAATAAATTACTTTCAAAGTTTCACTGTTTCACAAAGTTGCTGAATCCAAAGAAACTGATTACTGTTCCTCATCTTGCAGAAG
Organism: Aramus guarauna; assembly: GCA_013400195.1. NCBI lineage: Eukaryota > Metazoa > Chordata > Aves > Gruiformes > Aramidae > Aramus > Aramus guarauna. The sequence continues at coordinate 1,038,763 of VXBL01004267.1, read as the reverse complement.
AACACAACTCTTTCTTCTTAATAACTTTTAAGAATACTTGAATTTTATCTGGTTTTGTTGCTTAAGTATATGCTATTTACTAACTTTCTGTTCTGGAGCTTACACTGCCTTGATGTATGAAGTCAAATATATTCAAAGGTGGATGTTTGCCAATGGATTAACTACTCATTGCTTTTTGGCGCTGTTGATCAGTAGCTCTCAAATTCAGGATAGGTAGAACAACAAACAACTGCTATGCAAAATCTGAAAACTAAGAACCAGAACAAGACAGCCAATATACTTCTGAAAATTATCACTAGCTTTCCAGATATTATGGTTCTGAGAAAGCCATACTTCTCTAAGTTCTTCCTCTGTTCCCCTTGCTCTTGATGATGATACCCTGGCATAACAAGAACTTGATTCTTTTATGGTTTTGGCTAGGAATCAATTCAAATATTGAGAAGTGAGCGTAGTGGGCAGGATCCTTTAGTCAAGCAATTAGAGGCACCAAGAAGAGCATTAGTGGCTAACGCCACACCTGAAGTAGCCTAAAAATCTCTCAAGGGAGGTGGTGTGTTGTCATGGACTTGTCATAGAGCTGTAAATTTGGCTCCTGGTATTCCCTCTTCAACCTGCAACACCCTCCTACATGAAGATGGTGGTGGAGATGGTCTGTATCTGAGTCAGAACATGCTGCTAGTTACTGCTTTAGCATATATACCAGCCTGGCATAGGGCCTGTTACCCTCTTAATATCTAGTCCCCTTCTCCTCCCAGACCCCTTTAGTGGCATATGTTAATCAAAAATGCTCCAGCATTTCAGACAAGGGAGTAGGAAGAATTTTTAATAAAAATTAAACTGAGAATTCAGTTTAAAATACTGGGTTTGTGCTGTTCTTTAAAAACAAAATGGCATGTTTTCCAGCCACAAACACAGGTGTTGCCAGATTTCCATGCTTTCTGTGCTCCTAGTTTGAAATACTCTGTGCATGTGTACCTAGTTACTTATTTAATCTGAAATGTTGAGTTCAACTCTTAAATGGCAATGTATCTTGTCCTACAGCTACTCTGAGAGGCACTCAGGATGAATTAAACAAGAAAGCACTTCAAACTTTGGAGAGGTGAGTAGGAATCTTGCAGATACTTGCATAGTGTATTTCTTTGGATGAATTCAGAATAATTGTTGGTGTTAATGGGTTGGGGTTTTTTTTGTTCTGTGTAAGGCTTCCTTGCCTGGAAGTTTAAAAACAGTTCAGTAGATTTCAGCAGTAGTCTGTCAAAACCATTCCTGTGATGGCTAAACGCAGTGATTATTTGGTGGAATAGCTAAGGTAAGACTACCTGTTCTGCCACTAAACAGAAACAGCCTTAGCCCCAAATTAGCTGCAGTGAGATCTACCATGCTGGGAGATGCAGCTTCCTCATGTGATGCCAGCAGCCATATGTGGAAAGCCAGTTTTGCCTGCATTTCTGTGTGAAGCAGGCTTGAACTCCTGTTTCCCTCATGGTGCAAAAGTACCTTCACCACTGGGGTGCAGGCTGCTATGGGGTGACCTGGCATCAGTGCGCTTACCAGGGAGGGGGTGATTGCTGTCCTAATGAGTGTTTACATGAGCTGTTGTATGGAAAGTGGCTGTGGAGCTAGCAGTACAAAGTAGTTTACACTCACCCGTTCTTCACCGCTGTGTTTTGTGGGGGAGCCTGATCCAATGGCTCTGCCCTGAAAGTACCTGTGAATTAAACTCCTTTGCAACTACAGTTACCTCAAGTAAAACTGCTTGGGTTAAAAACCTTTTTGTCAATTCTGTTGTTGTAGAGAGGTGAGGTGTGAGCTTCCTGAGCCTGTTACAGCTAAGTTACACCACCCAAAATACACTAGATGGTGTTTGGGCAGTTAAGGTTGTAAATGTAGGTGCCTACAGATGTTGGACGGCAACTAAATGGAAGGTTATATGGTCTAAGTCTTGGGCTGAAATATTTAATTCTGGGTTTGGCATACATTATAAAAGTGAAGAAAATTAGAGATCTCTGGTGTCTCAAATTACACAAGTAGCAGGTTGAACATCTTACTGTATCTTAGCTGTTTTTCTGATGCTGAGCAAGGAGGACCCCAGCGTGTTTGTCTTGCACTGTTTTGCAGTGATTGCAAGAGCATGTAGTAAGCTGCAACCACAGGTGTAATTCTGGATATTTATCCTATGGAGATCTGAAAGATAAAATTTTAAAAAGCCATTTATTCAGTCACTTTTTAGATTAGGAGTATACTTTAAGTCGTACTTGTTCCTAGAGTCCCATGTAATACTTTAACTACTGCCCAATTTTGATGTAATTGCAGTGCTTTTAAACTGCATTGATTTTTATCCTTTGACCTTTCCCACTGGCTGTGACTTGTTTTCATGGTGTCTTAGCTCTACATAGGAAGCAGACAAGCTTCTAGCCGAACATGAGGTACTCAGACTTCAGCCAACAGGGATGTTGTGACAGTGAGCTGGTTACTAGTGTCTTCCTAAATGCCTCAGTTTGGTTTCTTTTTTTTTTTTTTTCTCTCTCTCCTCTTCCTTATTTTTCACCTGTTTTTAAAGTACATGTATGATCTCTGAGGTCATAGTTTGGCCTGCAGCCATCTTTATAAGTGGCCCTTTCAGCTGGAAGCTTGGTTCAAATATTTTTCTAATACCATTTGAGGAAACTGAACAGTAAAGTAAGAACCCTTTGTTTCTTTCCAAAACCAGCGTTAATCTCTTCCATACACCCATGTGAACTTTCCCCTGTTCTTTTTGTTGTAGAAGCTACTGAAGGTTTCACAGGATCTTCTTGCTAAAGAGGCAGCTCACCCTGCTTCAAGCTTAGGGCAAAGCTGGGTTCTACTTGTGGAGTCTTGTTGTTGTTTGGTTTTGGTTTTGCTTTGGTTTTGTTGTTGGCTTTGGGGGGGGGGTTTGTTTGTTTTTTTTAAAGTGAGGGGAGAAATTAGTGACTTGCCTGTACTAATTGCACTTTGATGTCTTTGGCATTGCTTCAGAATCCTTGAGCACTACCTTGACTTGCAGAGTTACAGGATACATTCAGTCCATATTAAATTAATTAGTTCTAGAGACATTAGTTGTAAAAGTCAACTCCAACAGCTTCTTGCTCACAGGCCAAGATGGCATTTAAGAGGTGGCTGCCATTAAAATGGTGTGTGGTTTATTTCCTGAAGTGATTCTTTGATTTGTGTTTGTTTGTTTGTTTATTGTTAGCAAATGAATAGTTTTGGCAGGGTTTTTAACCACCAGCCTTGTCAGCCTGTCATTTCTCCCTCACAAGGACGTTAATTGTGCTTGCTTTGGGCAGGGCAATGCAGGTGCAGGCTTCCCTGGTGTCCTGGAGTGCAGCCCAGAAAGAGGTCAGGAACATCGGCTGGCTATCAGACTCCTCTTCCCCATCTTTCCCATGTGAAATGACTTTCCTGTGCCGCAGAGCTAGGAGTGAGCTCTGTGGGTCAGTGAGGCGATAATCCGCTGGTCCCTGGGCTGGGCTGCCAATGTGGCATGAGCCAGTGCCCCACATTCCTCCTAGATTAGGTCCCCAGAACACTGTCTTCACATTGCCTTGGTTAATGGCTTCTCCACAGGCTAGCAAGCTCAGACTGCAGTTTTGTTCTTAGCACAGTCTGAGAGGGACAGTTCTGCCCTGATTGTCCATCCCTGTTCCCTGCCTTGCACAAGCCTGCGTGAAGTGCCTCCACATCTGCTTCTGGAGACACTGCAGCCTTCACTAGCCAGGGGATCTCTGCAGAGCACACTGCCTGCTGTGGACTAGAAGGTAATATCGAAGAGGCCCAAGCTTGAGAAGCAAGGGCCTTGGTTATGGTCCAGGCTCAGCTCCTGCCATCAAATCCTCATTCCTCCCTCAGTGTCTTCCCTTTCCAAATTAGGAGTCTACTGTCAACAATTAGACTAGAAACTGCAGGGTGGAGGATGTTTTGTGTGTTTCAGCACCAGCTCACGTCATGGGCTCCCTGATCTTTAGTTCTCTACATGCTCATAGTCACAATAATAGCAGAAACAATTATTACTTTTCCAATGCTAACCTAACACTCTCCTATTGTTTGAAAAGTGGCAGTGAGGAACAAGTTGGACAACTGTCTCCCTCACCTAAATTACTTAAAACAATGCTTTAATGGGTTTGTCACAAGTTAAGAGGTACTTTCTCCATAGCAGTTATCCAAGTTCCAAAACATTAAGTGTTCATTAAATGAAGGAGCACGCAAGTTGTATAACATCCTGGCAGTTGTGTTTCTCATACCTGTGCCTGGGAGCCTGGCTTAGCCAGGCCAGCATTGATCTGCTTTTTGTCTAGTGCTGGTGTGCTCCCCCGTTACTGGACGAGTTTTCTGTAGGAGAGGACTGGGTTTTGTTCTGTGCTTGTGTGTGACTCATGGTGAAGGAGTTTTGCAAAGTACAATCTAACAGTCACTTTTTTTTTTTTTTTTTTTTAATTGTGTGGTCGTCCATAAAGAGCACGTGACTTGGCCCCGGAAGATCACCAAATCATCCTCTACTTATCACTGCAGCTGGCTCTTGTCAGACAGGTATGTGCAATAATTGGCAACCACTGGGTCGTGAGAGGGTGGGAGAAGGACAGTCCAATTAAACAAGATGCGGCCTTGCTAAACAGGGTTCCTTCCTTCCTACACTGTAATCAATGACAATCAATCAGAATATGTTTGCGTAAGATATTTTTTAATGATTATTTTTTAAATAGTAATCCTACAGCACATGGAATGACCTTCCTTAGGGTATGCATTCAGCTCTAACTCCTGCGCAGTGCTGTTCCCACTTGGAACAACTTTGTCCGGGTGGGGCAAGCGAGGTGTGTTTATTCCTGTTCCCTGGGTATCATGCTGTGTCCCGTGGCGGGCCGCTCCAAAGGCTCTCTTGTTACTGCCTGGTTCTGTATCACGCCAGAACGCACGCTCTCTGCGCCCGGGATTGGTTTATTCCATACTTGGGCACGTTTGGCGTTAGGCTTTGACGGGTGTTGGAGCTCTGCAGCGAGTGGGATTAGTTGGCATTTGAATGCTGCTGCAGGTGTTAACTCATAAAAATTAAGCTGATCGGAAAATACACTGCAGTGTCTTTCCAAAAAANAAAAAAAAAACAAAACAAAACCTAAAAAAAAAAAGCCCAACACATTTTGGCTGTGCTTTATTTTTCTGTCCCTTCTCTTTATAATTGGGATGTATTTTGTTTCTCTGTCCCTTCTGTTTAAAAGCCAAAGTCTTTATTGGAGCAGCCCCTATTTTTTAAATGTTTTTCTAGCTAGATTTGAAATTTCATCATCATCGGTTCCTTCTTTGGCAGGCTTTCTGCTTGCTGCAGTTTTCTCTCCTTAGTCTACACTACAGAGTCAAACAGCTGGATCTTTCTAACTTTCCTGAGCTAATTAGGAGAGCTGTGTGTTCATTAGGTTAAACTAATTGTTCCAAGAGAGCACACTTTTGATAATGTCACTTTGTAACCCTTTCATAATGAGAGCAGTGTGTTGTGAGGAAGCCTGCAATAGGAAAGGATAATTAAAGGGGCTTATTTAACTTGCGCATCTGGCTACTGGCTGCTTTAGGATGCAGTGTGCTAAGGGTCTTTCATTTAAAAAATAGCCAGCTACTCTTCTTTTTCTCACAATTTTTGCCTCTTAGGGAGGTTGTCTGATCTGCTGCCTCTTCTGCTTCTTGCCATAAGTAAAAACATTACAGCTTTTCAGCTGCTATCCTTAAAAAGAAAATCCAGATTTTTGTAGTCATTGGTTCTTTGTTGCTTTCACTGCTACTGGTCCACTGCATTTTAACTCATTACCCTTTCTATTTCTCCAGTTGTAGCCTGTCTGTACAGTGTTGTTTCGTATGTCTCATTTCATCATTTCCCTTCCCTCCTGTTCTTTCCATTCAGTCTCTTGTCCTCATGTTCACTTTCTCTTTTGTCTGCCTCACCTGTGTATTTTCATCCTTGATGTTCTGTCAGTGGCCCCTGCTACCATAGATGTGTGATCTAAGTGTGTTATGTAGTGTCAGCCTGACCCCTGCGATGCTGCTCCTGCTCTTCTCCATCTAGTGAGATATAAATCTTTAACGCATGCTTGGAGAGAGAGGAGATACCTGAGACATCTTTATTTTTAGACTGCTGTAAAATATCCTACTCTTCTTTTGCTGGTTTACTTAACAATAAACATTTGGTAATGCATTTTTAATATCCTTAATTATTCAAAGTATCTAATATATTCTCTTTCTGATTAACTGAAAGATAAATGATATCTTTTTTTGATAGATTGCATTAACTATTGAACGTCACAGTTAGGGCTTTCATCAGGCGATGCTACAGTAACAACAAATCAGGCCATTCCTACACAGTAGATTATAATATAATACCTGGATGTTATTCTCAACAAATAGACCTTTTTGTTTCCATAGCAAGGTCAATAAATGAGGTAACCTGACCCAACACTGAAAATCCTAGGGATCAGCTTGCACAGATAAGGGAGCGTTTTCATGGAACAAAGCAAGACAGGCAGCTGACCGGTAGAGTGCCAAGCAAAGTTGGAGCAATTAATCTTCCTTGGAAGACTCTGTAAAGTATTTCCAATAGCACTTGTCTCTGTCAGCACTAGGCAAGGGAGAGGGGAAATGGAAAAGCGTAAGCTTCCCTCTGACACACAACAAGGATGTGACAAGAAGACAAATGGTTATAAAAGGTTTCTGCAGAGCTGGCAATTGAAAACCACCAGCAACCAAAATGGATGATGATGATGATGTGCTTCATGCATGTGTTTGTGTGTGTAGCTTTGTGCCTTAAAGTCACTGGGAAGACTCCAGGGACTCCTGGAGGGTCTAGGTCAGCCCCACAGCATTTTAGGGTGGATTTTTCAGCAAAATACAGAGTTGAATATCCTTCTCTGAAAGAAGGGTCTCAGTCTGGTCTCCCCGCAAGCGGAGGTGTCACAAGGCCAGGGTCAGTATTTGCTGTGGCAGTTATCTCCACCTGCAGTGCCTGGCTGCCAGCCGGCCGGGCTGATCAACAAATCAGACTTGTAACTCCAACTCCTGGCGGCTGCTTCGGCTGCTTCTCCTGTTTCTGTGGTAACAGCAGTTGGATCAGCAAAAACAAGGTAGAATGAACATTTTAAAGCTCACTGATTTTAATGCCTTGCCTTGTTTTTTAGCAGGGCAGTTTCTATGGAAATGACTCTAGAGAGTCAGTGCTCTTGATAATTTTAAGTGCTGATTCCCTTCTCGTTTTGGGTGGTGTTGTTCTTCTTGACCTTGAAGGCCGTGTAAATCAGTATCGGATACATAAAAACAACATATGGGGGCTTTGTGCCATTTTAATACTTGATTTGATTTGACCTTTCTTTGCTTGAAAATAGGAAGGGAAAGACAGCCAGGGGCCAGCAGCTGAGAATTAGGGATCTCACTTAGCAATTTCATCTGTGGGTTGCCATCAGACCTGAAGTTTCAAGTGACAATATCCAAAAAACACCTACTGCCTTCCAGAGTGTCTGTATGTAAAAATAAGATAAACATTGGTTAAGACGCAAGAGAAGATATTTCAGCTGTTTTCTCAACAATTTTTATTCTGGTCTCAAGAAGGCAAGACTGCTGTCTTTTCTTTGCCCCAGGAGGGGAGCTCTATTTCAGTAGGTATCTAGAGCTGCTTCTTTCAGCAGCTGCTGGATGTGGGTAGTTCTGGTCTGTGTTCCTCCCAGACCAGCTAGTGCCTCCTCTGCTGGACAGCAAAATGCTGATTTTCTGTCTAGGGCCTGGCCTAGGTTATTCTGGTGATCAAAAGCATCTTGTAGTAAGAATGAAGTAAAAGCTTAACTCACAGATATATCCACACCTGCTTTCCTGAAGTTCTGGTGGACTGTAGCAAGTCTGTTTTAAATGGAGGCTTTTGCCAGTCAATAAAGTTTTCTCCTTTCTGTAATCCCCATGCTATAAAAAGCGATGGTAAGGATAGTTTTAATGGTTAATTAACTGTAACTCACAACTGATGGCAAATTATAAGGCCTGAAAACTCCTCTTATGAGATCCTGTTTCATTAACCATTTTAAATATGTAAGTGCAGTCTACTGTTGGGAATTATTTTTAACACTCATACTGTTTTCCTTTTTATACCTACAGTTGTAACATCCCAGTGTTGTTTCTAAAGAAGCATATAGCATTATTTAAATAAATCCTATTATATAAGAGACAGCCTAAACAATCCATATTATGGCATTATTTAGTGCTGCAAAATGCTATTTCTGGCTTACTGCAGTATCTTTGCTTCCTAATTGGTGTGATCTGAATATACCTGTGTGCCATGCAGAACACGTGTGGTACATTTATTAACAGAAAGATGAATCAGAAAAGGGTAGCATCTTCTAATTGCAGGCCCACTCTGACTTGCAGTCCAGCTGAGATAAGATTACTTTAAAGCGCAGCACTTGTAGGGAATTTAAACTGGCAGACTACCTCTGATACAGCCCTGAAGTTTCAGGGTGCCATCTGGGCTGCCAGCATCCATCTTTCTCATATTACATTGTTACTTAAATAAATAAGCTGTGGCATCTGTCAATAGATTGATGATCTCTGCTTTTCAAAAGAAGTTTGTGTTGATTACTGCCAAATATCTTGCTTTTATTGTTCTAGAAATTTAGTTTGTATTTTGTTGCATCTGGTCTGTTGCAGGTTGTTGTTTTGTATTATGCTTCCCATAAAGGAATAGAGTTCATATTATTAAAGGATATTTTTTCCGTGTTTTGTCCACTGTTTCTAATTATGCAGCAGTACTGTGTAAGTTACTAATGGTGTTACAGCACTAAGGAATCTTTTCGGGCTCAAGTTAAACAATCGTGTGTCAGGGAAGCATGATTAACTTCCAAAAGCAGCCATTGCCTGTGACTCTAATGGTAGTAGAGGGAAGCACTGAAATGAGATGTAACTATTGCAAGCCCTATGCTACAGAACAGGGGAAAATTATTTTAGATTACATCTGTTTTGACAGTATGTGACTGCCTGTTCGGCAGGCACAGGTTTGCAGGAGTGACTACAACTGACTTTTGTGCTGTTTTGTTTCATGTATGTTGCAACAGAGTCAGAGAGCTTCTTTGCTAGCTGGCCTCTGTTCGGGTATGAACTTGCAGTTGCGTGATCATTGGATGCTTGCACATATAAAGCAAAGTCTCAGTGACTTTGCGCATTCATGTGCAAGTAAGGTCAAATATCCTTACAATTTCAAAGTCTCTCGGTGAAGATGCTAGTTGCAAGTATTATTCTTTGTCTGATTCATACTAGCAAATTAGGATCACCTTCCCCTTGAATAGAATCACAGAGTAGTTGAGTTTGGAGGGGACCTCTGCAGATCACCTGGTTCAATCCCTGTTCAAAGCAGGGTCAGCTGGAACAAGGTATTCAAAGTCCCCTCCAGTTTGGTTTACAGTTTTTCTTTTTCTTCTAAGGAACTTATTTTTCCCAAAACTTGGAATTACCTTATGACTACTTGTGCAGGTCTGAGACAGAGGAATAGAAAAAATAAGAGGTGTTTTTAATCCCGAAGAGTCTTGACAGCAGCAAGTCAAATTTACATACTTCTGGTATACCTACTGAAGAACTTCGTGGATGGGCAGGTCTGGGTCCACCAGAGTCTCATGCCTGTTGACCTGGTTCCAAGTTGGCTTGTCATTGCAAGTTTTTTTACATTGTAAGAAAAGGTGTCTTAGTAAGCTGCTAAGGGAACATTGGTGACTTAAGCCAATGTGTTTACCTTTGCAGTAGCCTGTAATAACACATGTGGTTAAAGTAGCTCCACTGACAAGCAGTAATTCATTAAAGCTGAGCACTCAGTCATATATCCCAACGTGAATCTAGGCCAGGACATTCAGCAGTTTTGAAGCTGTGGGCCAGATGCCAGTTTGGGGTTATGTCTGTGGAGCAGACTGATCTCCAGGCTTGCATGGACTCACCAGTAATAGAGTAGTGAAGTACTTGGATTGCATATGCACAGTAAGAGTGAAATGTCACTCGGACATGAGGATGAAGCTGTCCCATGAACAGAATCTGTACCACACTCCCAGAAGTGTACCTGGGATCTAGATAATCAGCAACCTCTGTTGTAACTGCAGGCAGTGTAATTGTTGCTTTCTATTGTTATGTACTACCCGTTGTCCTGAGTGGCCTGTGGAGGCGGTGGGAATTTGACACTGGTGGTATGCCAAAGCAGGAGAACATCTGCAGAGCTTTGCTAGGTGGAAAGTTCTCTTAGTAGGAAAGAAGGAACTATGTTCTCTGTCTCTTAAGGAAAAGAGAGGGAAGGTATATATGAGGAAAAGAAATTTATACATTTTTGGTTTATTTGCTGCAGGCTTCCAGGGTCAAACACAGATCTGGAATAATTTAAGTAACAGTAATTTCAGACACTAGAGAATCTTAAAGAAAATCCTCCGTATAAAGCTTACTAGTAACCAAAGGAAAGAAAATCTACTAAGAGGTTCCCTTTTGAACAGATAGCCTAAAATAGGGTATTGGATCACAAAGAGCATGTGTTATACTTGCATTCATTATAGTTGTTAAGCTTTCTGCCAAGTGAGACTTGATTCTAATGACGTGTTGCTGCTGTGAGTGTCAGGCCTGCTCTTTACATTGCTGCTTGCAAAGATATTTCTTTCTGAGAGCATTCTGAATCTTGACTTTCACCCTTGAACATTCGAACTCAATTTTTATGTTCTTGATCCAAATCATGAAAGGCCTTGTACAGCCATTACAAAGGACAAAATGCAGCAGAGATGTGTAATGCTCTGACCCAGGTGAAGGGCCAGCCACCCATCCTACAAAACGGAGTTGAGAATTGGGCCTCTGTAGTGAATCTGTTTACAGCATAGAAGCACCATGCCAAAGTAAGAAGGGGTTGATTGAATCAGGTATGCTGCTCCTGTTTATAAGCAGTGATTTAGTAATGCTGCAGACTCCTTTCTCTAGAATGTGTGTTTTTTTTCAAGCAGTGCAGTCTGTTAATTTTGGCAAACTGTTCAGATAGTAGATGCCTTTCTCATAAGGTGCCTAAGTAGGATTTCTTAAGAATTTCTGATGACTGTGTTTGTTCTTACCTTTGGGATATAATGTAGGACTGAAGGAGAAATGTGTTCTTTTTTTATTTCTACCCCTTCTCCTCCCAGATTTCTGATGCTATAGAACATCTTCAAGAAGCACTGCAACTGTGCAAAGATGACATGAATTCACTTCATCTACTGGCCCTCCTCTTTTCAGCTCAGAAGCACTATCAGCATGCGCTGGATGTCATCAACATGGCTGTCGTTGAATACCCAGAAAGCTTTAGGTAAGAGTTATTGCATGATGCAAGACATCCAATCAGGAATGATCTCCTCACTAGTTCTCTTGTTCTCGGTTACACGCCTGTTAAATCAGGTGTGCTGCTGGTGTGTTACTCTCCTCTTCAGTGTACTGTGAGGCTCAAGGTACTCTTTTGATTTGCTCTCTTCAGGGTTTTTCTGGTTTTAAAACTAATCCTTGTGCTTGTTTGCTTTTCCAGTATTTGTCTCTCTGTATTGTGCTCCCACATTATCTCCCTGTACTTTTTCATATGTCACTTTACATGTGGAGAAATGAGTGTGAGACAACTATGATGATGTCTGTCTGTATCACAAATAACTTGCTATTTGGTAAACTTCCTGGTTAAAAAGAAACAAATTCTTCATGTATTGACCATTCTTCTGATGCTCGTGTATGACACAACTTGCTGCAATAGCACAGCTGGGGAAAAAAAGATCAGCTGAAAATCACAAACTGTAATAATGTATAGCTGAAAGGATGGTTTGGCTGCCTAAGAGCAGGTTTGAACCTGCACAGACTTCTTGGAGCCAGAGGTTTCCACTGTTCCATGTTTGACTCAGTCCTTCATCCATCTGAGGGAGATAAATTGAATTCCTTGCAATTTACTGTCGTGACCTTTCAAAACAATGAATTTGTCTGTTCTGTGCAAGAACTAAAGCTACTGTAATGCTTTCTGGTGATTGCATACTAGCTGAGTTTCTCAGCTAAACTGCAGAAAATGCTGTTGCATTGCTGGAAGCCCAACTTCCATTCAGAATTGCCTGTATTTAACAGATATTTTAAACCCACGCAGCATTGTCTTTTAGACAGCTTGCTTTCTCAGTGGAGAGAGGGAGCGGCCTCCAAAGGTGTAGGCCAGCAGCTGAGTGGGACGTTGTCTAAACCAGAGCAAAGTAAGGTCACAACTGAGATTGAGGCTATCTAAACGTGAGCTTAAATGCTTTAGGGTCTTTTAGAATTATGGTGCTATATCAGCATATAATGCTCTTCATTGTAAGCTGCATGTTGCCATTTAAAATTGCTCTACTGCCCTTGGTTTTGAGGTTAGTTACTTTGTGTATGTGAGGAGCTAAGACTGTCGGTGCACATCTTGGAGAACAACATGAAAATCAGTAATGGAAAAGCTCTTAAAATGATGCCAGCATCTCTTCAGAGTGTGAACATGAGTATGACTGAAACAGGAAATACTCCAGTGGCTGCTAAATTGTACTTTGCAATTTGAAAGTAATAAGCACAGTAAAAAACCTCATCGTACAGTCAAATGTGGCATCATACAGTAAAAGGTCAAATAATCATTACAAACAAAGATAGATATGACAGAGGTGGTAGAGGAAAAAGTTGGTTGTTCATGTGAGGACCAGAGCATTTGCCGTGTCAGATCAACCAACTGGTCCATCAAGTCCTGGATCTTTCCTCCAGCACTTACCAATGATTTACGTTTCAGAGGAGGACCAACCAAAGAAAACACGGTGTGCAAAGTAGCTTGGAGGGCTGCTGGGTGAATTTCTTTGTGCTGTCTGGCAATTTAATTTCCCCAAAGCAGCAAAGATTATTATGTCCTGTGCTTCTATCAGTGCCAATCTTCACGCGTGGAAAGACCTTGCGAGGAGTAGCAGAATAGGTTGTTTCTGGTAGAAACGATTAATACTGGTAGTGAAAGCTACAGTTTCATGCTTACTCCTTGACATAGATTTGCTAGGGCCTCTGCTCGTGGAAGAATCCCCCTTTGCTCCTGGCATGCTCTGTGGTACATAACGCAGCTGGCAGCAAGACTCACCCACAGGTATGCTGGGATGCAGGAGTAGGGGCTGGCTTCTTGCTTCTGCTGCTATGACTAGCCTGTCTCGGTGTGGATCTTTAAACCAGCCAGCAAATAACTGATGAGTGAGGCAATGGAGGAAGAGTATCGGAGTTGGAAGACAGAAAAAAAAAAATTGAAAAAAAATTCTGAAGAAGGAGAACAACAGGAATCCAATGAGGGGGGAAGCAAGAAAGGTAACAATACACCTGTAGTGTGTACCAAATCTGAAACTGTTGCAGACTTTCTAGAGGTCTAAAGTGCGGTTTACGCTAGGAGGGATTTACTGCTTTGTAAAACCTCTTTGAAGGGAGAAAGACCTGATGCTGTTGTGTAACTCCAGTTGTTACTGCCTTCTAGAAGAATTGTAGTAAACTTTAATACTGCATGGAATGACTACAGAATACTTGATGTAAATAGTATAGGCATGATTTCAAAGCTATGTTTAAAAGTGGTTGATTATTTTTCCCAATTCACATTGATATGAACCAGGCAACTGTGTAATGTGGTGCCTGGGGGCTCCCTTCCTAATGACAACTTTTTTTGGAAGCATAGTTTGATGGCACGTATCAAGAAAAAAAGATGAAAGCTGCATTAAGGGACTGAAGGGCTCTGTAGATGGCAAAAAAAATAAAATGTAAGCATTAACTGGATGTATATCCTAAACAAAAGAAAGAATAATGCATAAATAATTAAGGTCTTAGCTGGCCCAAACTACAGATGTCTCGTACTGTTTCATTGATCTCTTGCTGTATGTAATTGAGTTTGTTCCTACTTTTTTATTTTCCCATTAAATTCTTTCATTATGTATTTTAAAGAAATCATCATTCAGGATGTCACATAGTTGGTTAGCAACTGGAAAAATACACTGCAGTGCTCAGCTAACACAATGTCCTTTGGCATGAGCCCCATAAGACTGACCCAAATGTGTCTAGAAGTGCCCCTTCCTGGAGTGTTCAAACTTACACATTTACTTGACGTTGCAGTGCAGTCTCTGGTGCATAGGGAGGGAGGGGATAAGAAAGGTAGGCACCAAATGCAGAGAGAGATGAACTGGAATGTTTTGGATCTAGCTGTTGGAGAACAACAGCTGGATATCCAAAAGCACAAATTGTTCAGAAAAATTAACTTAGGAAGACCACTTCTGCTCAAGAGGCTGCCTGTAGTAACAAATGCATTACATTATAGTTAGTGAATGACTGAATTTGAGCACTTGGATGTACTTACAAGCAATGGCAGAGGAAGACTGGATAGAGGAAGAATGAGAGCTAGCTATGTTGGATATAGGAAATAAATAATAGCAAGCTTTACAAGAGAGGTATCACCTGAAAAATCATTGACTCCTGTGGAGGCAGACTGCCTAGGATAAAACTTAGTGGGTTTACATCCTGTCAATGTCCGTATGCATTTGAAAGAAGTTAATGAATGCAGTAGCAACAGTTGGTTTTGGTATATATTTCAAAGCACTAGCTCCAGCACATTTGGGAGAGAAGACTCCTCATAGCATCAGGTATCTCCCCTCCAGGTCAATGATGCTGATCATAAGCCTTTCTTAAGATGGATTCCTTCAATTTTTTTCCAACTCAAAGGCCAGCCTTTTGGGCAGTGTTCTACGTGGAATCAGCTGTGATTATCTCCCTAGGCTTGTCTTAGGAATAGATCTTTTACATGAAAGAAATAGTATTAGTGAGCACCCCTCTTGCCTCTCAGGTGATCTTCTTTAAAATTATGTATTGTTTATTTAGAAAGAAGGTATTTCCCTTTTTAAAGCCTGTATTCATACCTCACAAAATCTTCCATGCAGGAGTCCTGTAGGTCTGGTAGCCTGTAGAACCCACCACAGAGCCTGGTGGATGTGGTCCTTTATCTTCAGCTGGTAATATTTCCTCCTTCCTGTTTTGTTCGTGTAAAATTGACTTTGTCCTCTTGACTCGCCCACTCTTCGAGAGACTGTTTTGCTCTCTGGTCATCTGTTAGCTCCCAGCACTGGGGGAAAAAAAATTAAGGTCTGTACCTCGCTTGAGGTTGGAAATAGGATATCAATTTTATGGATACTGTATTGCTTTATAATTGCTCCCAGAGTGCTTGTCAAAACCTATTCTGTTGTTTGCCAGCTTGTTTTTTGTCTCATGGATGGCCCCCCGTTCAGTTAGAACAATACATTCTTCTGGCATAACGTACAACAATTTCTAATCACTGCCCAATGAGACAGTGAATGTTTTGTTAAATGATCATGTCTTTATATCTGTAGCAGTTCTGCATCTGGCACAGGAGTCATAACTCTTTTAAATGAATAGCTGCTAATATTCCTTCTCTTGCTAAACTATAAGTCCCTATTCTATTGCTTTCAGAATATCAAACCTAGTTTTAAAGAGAAGTAACAGAAAACTTTTGGGAAGCGCTGCTGTTCTACACATAAAAGACTCAGTAAGAAGCAGGTGGGTTGGTGTTTCGGAGCAACGTAGCTGTCAAATGCAGATGCTTTTGTTCTACACAGATATTTGTTATCTCAAAAGTAATTACTGTAATACTACTTTTTACAAGATATATTAAATGTGTATCTTGGAGACCATCAATAAAGAAGGAAGTAAATTTCACATGGGACATTGTGTGTGTCATCTAGGTGATATTTTAGCAGAATGTATTTTGAGGGCTGGCTGTAGCAAAAAAAACAAAGTCCTCTTCTAGATTAGAAGTGGTTTACTGACAGCAAATGTCCTTTACTTCATCACTAGTTTCATTAAGGACGTGTGAGGTAATCGTCTGGCAAGATTTGTCATAGTCTGGTGCAGACTTACTGTGGGGAGAGCTATTCTGGGGTATAGAAGCAATGTCATTTACCAGGTGCTTCCACTTGCTACAAAAGAACCCCAATGTAAAATCTAGATCTCACAATGCATAATAAAACTGGTGTTTCTAGTTTGAATTCTTTTTCCATTACTTGTCAGGCTAATTTTTGTATGTTGAAAATAAACAACTCGTACCTTCTTTGAGCAATATCTTCATGGGCACTATCAGAGTACTACAGTAATGTTAACAGCCATAAAGTAGAACTGTCCTTTTGCCTGTAATTTCATGGGGAATAAGGAGTCAGTTGTGTCTCAGTGGATGGTTTGCAAACCTTTGTGTTATGCCTAGTCTAAACTACAATTTTTGTGTCAAGATGGTTGTACCTCCCACCTCATCCTCAAGAAATAGGATTGTGTGTGCTGTAGAATGGGCTTACCACTTATCTTGTGAAAGTCGTGGTGACCTCACTTAGCTTTAGAAGTATGGCTTTAGAGAATCAGATCAGCCCGTGTACATGACTCCAGTTCATCATTAGACAAGAGGCAAGGAAGCCTGGTACATCTTGTGAGCAGACACGGTGATAAAACAGCTTGTTAAAATTCTCAGAATATTGGGTTAGGGTGTTTTTGCTGAAGTTATCAAGGGTGCAAGGTCTGAGGATAAGCAGGGATAAGTTAATATTTTGGCTGTAGCATTTGATCGTGCTAGACAACTTTTATAAATAGGATATGCAAAACTCTTAAGGGTAGAGCGTTTCGAAGTTGACTTCTTGGGTGTTCAGAATAATAGTGTGGTCACACTCTGGCTGGTGAGTGTGACCCACAAGTGTTGTTATCATTGTATTGATGCCCCAGACAATAATACAAAGTAATAAAAAATGGAAGTATGTACTTGGGTGATATGACAGTACTGTGCTGCAAGAATACAAAACATACATTAGGCTTCTGTGATTCACTTAAACAAAAGAGATGTATTATGTGGATTTAGAAGGGTTGAGCTGGGTTTTTTCTATAGTAACCATGAATATTTGCTATTGCTGGCATGTTATGATCCCTTGTTGGTTTTATAAAATTATCCTAAAAAACCCTTGGTGATATATTGCAATAATCAGGACTGCACTCTATGGAACTAGTAATGATAGTGACTATTTGTATACCAAATATGTGAAGGGAAAGCTTTAAGCTAGTCTCCTGACTCTTATTAATGATAACACAGATACTTAAAGCTAAAAGAGTTTTAGAAATAGAAATCTAATTGATTTTTTTCTGATTTGGACTTATTTCCATATTTTTCAGCCTTTTTTTTTTTTTTTTTCCTTTTTTTTCTTTTTTGCCCTGGATGTTGGGGAAACAGAATGAATTCTTGAGTTACAGTATCCAAGATCAGATTCCCATTTTGGTAGGTTCAAACAGATTTATGCACCCCTTTCTAAGGATCACAGTCTGATCTAAGACAAAAATTCAGCAGATGAGTGTGATAGCCTTCTATCCACTATCTTAATGCAGAGGGAAGAAATATCGCCCTAGCTGGTTCATGTCTCTTTGTGCCAGGAATGGATTTTTCCTAGTGTACATATCCATTCATCTTAAAATTATATGGATGGATTCAGTGGTACCTGGGGAGAATTCCATTTCTTTGTAGCACAGGGTTCAGAACATGAATAAAAGGAGTTAAACGGAGTTTAGAGAGGAAACCTACTGCACACTTATTTTCTTGGTACAGTATGAAAAGTAAGAACAGCCATGTGCTTTTCCAACCTTTAGCAGCAATGGTTCGAGTCTTTCCTTTGGATGAAAAAGCAGTTTTATTTCATAACAACTTCTTTTTTTTTCTTTTTTTTTTTTCCCCACCGTCTGAGTAAATGGCTACTGCCTCCATTCATTTAAGACCTTTATAGCGAACAGCAGTGCTTCTGCATGCTGGCTTTGGTATTGGAGAGGTAACACAAGTTCAGCAAATGCACAGGCTTCAGAAATTTAGGAATAAATTCCAAAATGCAGGAATAGCATGGCTGATTTGAGATGGTTACCACCCAAAGGTTCTGGACTTAAGAGCAATTTATTTGTGTAAAAGTGCAAAGTTCCGTAAAGGAATGTCAGTACCTCTGTGTTTGAGGCTTCAAGCTTAGATTTTTGTGGGTTTTCCAGTCGATTCCTGCTGTGCGTTTGTTGGAGCTGCTAGCTTGGTTTGAACACGACATTTAAGTCATGCTTAGTGACTACTGATAAGCCAGAGGAAAATGAAACCTGCAAAGCACTTTGTGGTAGTAATAACTGGCTGAGTTACTTGTTGATCTTTAAAATTTGTGGGTTTTTGATGTGTCGGGCCTTAATAGAATAAACTTTGACTGTTCAGCACAGCTGCTGTTTGAAACAGAAAAATGACAATTTTACATTCTGCCACTTGCATTTATCTTATGCAATTAACTGCTTGCCAGTACTTTCTCACCTGGATGGAGAAATGGACGCTTTTTGGTTCCTGCACTTCAGTGCATTGTATGTATCTGCCATGGGAGCAAGTTAGTCCCCCAACACACACTTTTCTCCCTGTTAAGTGTCATTTTCTTTTGAGAGGCTGCAGGATGTTCTGCTTTATATTCAGATGAAGTGTTTAGGAGCCCTGACTGCCTACATTGAATGCCAGAATGTATTGAAAAATAGCATGCGTGTATTATCTGGGCAGCAGAGTCAAGTTGCCAGTAGGAACTCTGTGGTCTGGAGTTTTGCCGCAGTACGTGCACGTGGGGGTTATCCAAGGTGAGGAGGGACTTGGTGATTGGGATCACTGTGTTTCTACCAGGCAGTTTTGTGAACTCCGAGGGCAGACCTTTGTCATGGAGATCAGAAGGAGGACGTGAGGCGTGCTTACTGCCTGGAGATCAAAAAGAGAACCAAGGGGGAAAGCTGGTGTCGGTGTGGGGAGCCCAGCTCTAAACTTCCCCTTCCTGCTTTGGGGCTACACACATATACAGGGGGGCTGCATAGTGTGCCCCCATTTATTAGCACCTTCAGATACCAGTTTCTGCTGGAAAAGGTGATTAGAACCTTCTTGAACAGAACTCCTTCAAGGCTCTCATTATATGGATGAAGGAGGAAACAAAATGTCCTGCTTGGCTATTTTTCATCTTTGTACATTTAGTGAAGGTGAAGGCTGTGGAAAGTCTACTGTCAAACATACAGGTCTGATAATCTGAAATTGTTTCCTGAGGTTCTCAGAAGCTGTTCACCAGAGGAGTAGAGAAAGATATGTTGGGATTTTTTTTCCTTATAAGGTATTCCTAGATTTTCTGAAACCTTAAAAAGCTTCAAATGCAGGGATGATCAAGAGTCTCATTTTTGGATTGGGATTTTATTTTTCAGAAGAATGAGCATCAGCTTTATTAGCATTCACTGAGAATTACTGTTGATAATCATTTCTGGAAAACGCAGGTCCAGAAACACAGAGAGGCATGGATGTTATGCTTAGAAAATTGTTTTTCAGTGCAGTAAATGACTTTCCAATAAGTTTGCAGTGCAGTCAAGCCATGTTGTCTCTCAGATGAGTATCGTGCTCTGATCACTCAATGAAAGGCTTGTTTTATTCACCTCCAGCTGGAAATTTCAGACTCAGGTGACTCATGCTCTAAGGTCCTAGGAATATTTATTTATTTATTGAAAGAGCACAAAACGTTTTGGGTTTTTATTATTTTCCTCTTCAAAAAGAAGAGGTAGGGGTAAGTATTCAGACCTACTGAAGAACTCACCAGGGAACAGAAACTAAGTATGGCAATTTTTCAGCCACAAATGCGGTTTTTACCTTCTAACAGGGATAGCCCTTGCCCTTCCCTCTCTCAGAAACACTGCTAATAATTGTGTCTTAGATGGTAAGTCTACTTCTGTCGCCATTGTCATTAATGTCTGCATTAATGTCTGGAAATCTGAACTGCTGGAGATCTAGCAAGTTAGGAATTGAACACAGTGACCTCTACTCTGTAAGTCTATATCAGCTGCAGAAGTGGCAGGAGGCTGATAACTAGGACCTTGAATGAAGATCATACAAGTAGTAGCACTAAAATTCGTAGTGAAAAGACTCCTGGGTATATTATTTTTTTCCTGGAATCTGGCCATTTGCATCTACCATCTGAGCACTTACAATGAGTTGAGATTATTCTGCAGTTTTTTCTTGTATTTTCTCAGGACAAGGTCAATGTCTCTCCCATGGTAGTAGAATATATAGTGCAGCGGGGCTCTGAACCCAGCTGAGAATATAGCATGGCACTGCAGTCCATGTCATGAGCCGGAGAGACGGCCAGTTGGTCCTTCCACAGGTGGGCAAGAGAGCTGCAGGAAGCTGTGCTACAGAGGGAGGGAGGGAGCCGTACCTCCCGCCTGCGAGTTACAGCAAACAGTCGCTTGGTCTGATTCTTGAAAAATTAGGCATTTGCTGTGTTGGAGAGAAAAGGAAAACAATCTTTTGCTTGGTTTAATAAATTTCAGTAGCGTTTAAGTGGGGGAAATAGCAAAGTGGGAATGACAACTCAGTGTTAAACAAAGGGATATGATACAGGCCTGAGGATCATCTTTAGAGTCTTCTCCCGCCCTCCCCAGACCATTGCAGTGGAAGTGTTTGGAGAGCATTGCAAAAATGGCACTTGAGGAGAGGAATGTGCAGCATCTGCCCACCCCACCAGGAGGGGTGCCGCTCCCCCCCAAATAAGGATGCAGAACCGATAGACAGATGCCGGCGGCTAGACCCTCCTCACCGGGAGAACGAAGCAGCTGGTGCCTGCGCGGGAGCACCAGTTGCAAAGGGTATGTCCATGCTGCCGGGGCTGCTCCTCGCAGCGATGTGGGCAGGCCGGCTTCAGCCCAGCTCCTCAGAGCGCTGCTGACGGTCTCCATAGAGATGGGGATCTGTGTGGGCGAGCTGCCCAGCTGCTTGCGCTCGCGCTCTTGAGCCCTGTGGACCCCCGTGGGCTGCCTTGAACTGCGCAGCAGCTTTTCAGCTAGGCATCGACTAGCCCGAACGTATCAAGCTGCAGCAACTGCCAGCAAGGCGGGCAAAGCATCGGTGGTGACCAGTGCTAGGTAGCAGGCAGAGACTGAGAGCAAAAGGGTCAGAGATTTTCCTGGCCTGTGCAAACCAAGCACGTGCTAATGCACAGAGCAGGTCCCAAGGGTTAGATGTCCCGTGTGATGGGTTAAAAGAACACTACCAGTAATGCGCACCTCAGGAAGCCACTGGTAAGCGGCATGGGCCAGTGTTCATTTGGGGTAGTTCATGCCACTGCCAGTCAGCTCTGCTGATCTCACTCGTGGGGGATTTTTAATCTACCTGGGATTGTTTTAATCTGTGCTCTTCCTACGCCTCCAGAAGGAATGGCTCCTGAGAGGGAGAGCACACAGATTTCCTCCGCCTTTCTGAGCCACCGCTATAGTGCTGTTCTGTAGAAAGACTCGTTCAGAGCTGTGCACGGTAGTATTGGGAGTTTATTGTCTCACTAGCTGTCATTAGTAACGTTGGAAAGCATGCAGAGAATTCTAGTGCACGTTTTTAATGTTCTAGAGGTCAAACTGGTCTTAAAAGAATGAAATAACCTCTTTGGATGCCATACCAGCTCAGACTATACCTAATACTTGTAATATGTTTTTTTTAATCAGATGTGCATCAGGTATTGATTTAGACTTTGTTCACTTCTCCACCTAGATCTCCTGCAAAAACTATATTGCCAGATATGGCAATATCCACTTCTGATCTCATCTAATTGGCCCCTGCACATGGCAGAGCCAGTGTCTCATTTTACAAGGTACAGCAATATGCGCCTTGAATCTGGGAATTCTGGATGTAAGCAAGAGCGTACCTGAACAATAATTTATTTTTTCTGTAACACGTTATAAGCAACGATACAGTGTAAAGTTGCAGCGCCATGAAAAGCTAGGATCAGCGCTCACAAATTATGTATTCCGGCAGGTACTCATTATTGGCCTCCATAGACTAGGCCATTAGTCTGGGATTAGTTGCAAGACGTGGGAGAGACAGAAATCATGGTTTTAGGTGTCACTGTGAGCACTGTTGTTATAGGGAAGAACCGATGAAGCAATTCTGTATCCAAACAGCACCTTAAGGAAATCATGATTCTTACAGGGTAGGGCAGATTTGCTCTTCAACACTTAGGAGACTGTAATAAGCTGTAAGACTGGCTGCAAATAATGTCACAGCTAAAAAAAAAAAAAGTTTTGCTCTTTCATTAAGGACAAAACCATATACAGGTTCACACAAATGAATGAATAAATTCTAAATGCTTCCTCTGATGTGTGAACTCCAAAATTAACACCACTGATTTCTGCACGCTAAGAATAGTACAGGGTATCCGCACCGAGGGAGGAAGGGAAGGGAAAGAGAAAAAGATACCCTTCCAATCTTTAGCATTCAGATTGCTTAAAGCTTAAGCTATGTAGCATAAGTGGTTACATCTGCCGTTTCAGAAGTTAACTGAATAGCCCTGCAGCAGAGGTGTAGTAGAAAAGTCCCTGGTCATTGGCCTGGCCCCACCCTGAGCGATGCTTACATCCATTTGTACGCTGGTTCTCCTGCAGGGTTTTCTGACCTTGGCACTTGTAAGTACTTATCTTCGCTTGTGAGCAGGTTCTGGTTGGGTTGTTGGCCTTTTAAGAAAAAGCTTAGTGTCTAGATTTCAAGCTGAAGAGAAGGAAAGCCACACCGGTTTACCCTACCCAAGTAGGGGAAAAAATACAGCTGAGAACGGTGCAGATGGCCTGAATCAGACTGGCACGTAGTACTGGAGTATCAGCATCAGCTGACTACCTTAAAAAGTGAGGTCCTGTCGTCTCCCTGTTTTCGTTGGGCATCTCATAAACCACTTTTCCAAGATATGCGTAAGAGCAGTTTGTCTGGCTGAAAATATCCCCCAGAAGAACAAGAAAAAAATTGTGTGAAACCACAATACATTAAGGGCCAAGGAAGTGATGATATTTATTTTATTCTGAGTGATGTTAAACCTTATTAAACTAAGGTGATAAAAATGTAACAAAAAAATCGCAGTGCTGCAGGATATGTGTTTTCCACCTGGTCCTCTTCTAACTGGCTATGCGCATTTTTTCAATCAAATTCAACAGCCTCTGAGGAAATTTTACTAAACTTGATTGCCAGTTTCTCTTGTACATGACACTGCTGGGAGGAGGGAGTCTGGGGAGGAAGTCACTGCTCGTAGTGCTCAGTGCACAGTCCATCTAAATTCCTTCACGGTTTTAGTGTATATAGTCAACAACGTTGATTATGTTTTCCACACTTAAATAGTGCCATTAAGCTGTTGCTCAAGAGTACACCCTAATTGGTGTGAAAGCATTTTGAGTTTGGGCTTGGAAAAGCATTTGCAAGCAGGACTGAGCGCAGAGCTGGTACTTTCTGAAGTTTAAGGCTGCAGTTGTGTTGAGGTTTTATATAACAAATACCTCATGCCTTAGTCAGGGCCACTTGTAGTGAGAGTAACTATAGTAACAAAACAAAGTTTCTAGCTAGTGAAGGAATATTTCCAATGAGCAGGACATCAGTCTCTGATCCAGCCCCTGAAATATGCTTATTTATCAGTTTTGCATACAATGCTATTTTAATAGGTACTACTGTATTTTCAAAGCTATTTAGAAATTTTCATTTGCTTTCTTTTGGTGTTGAGGTTTGGTTTGGGTTTTTTTGCCTGAAACCTACAGAGGGACTTGCTCCTTTTGCCTTCAAATTGAAATGTTCTAATTATATTTCTGCTTTTTAAACTTGTTTTTCTAAAGAAACAGGGATTATGCAGTTGGGCTTCTTATACCTTGAACACTTTTGAAAATACTGGCTGATTTTTTAAAACCAGTTTTGACAGTGTTAGGCATCCCGGAGATAATTATGTTTCTGCAGGTTTCCTAAAAGCAGCTGGCTGAGCGGAGGCCGGAGGGAGCAGGCAGAGCGGAGCCGTGCCAGCGGGACGGCGAGCACACTTGCAGCGGGTACGACCTGCGGGGACGCGGCAGCAGCACCGTCACGAGGGCTCTGCAAGAAGGGCTGGCAGGGGGGAACAGGGACAGATTGCAATGGGGGACAGGGGCAGAGGGTGCAAATCCGTAGGAAGTCGCATACCACCTGGGAAGGGACAGTTTGTGGCATTTAAGCGAAGAGTCTATAAATACGTACTGTTTCTGTGTCTGATGTGCTCATTTGCATGTGGAACAAGCGGTAGCAGAATGAGTAAGAAAGGTAACGAGGGATGCTGCAAGTGGTGAGTGGCACAGCTTAACCAAATCGGCACGTGTTGGAGGTGCAGGAACAGGCTGGGGTCTCCGCATGGCCCACAGGAATTGACCCCCCTTGGAAACCGGGGAATCACACCTCTTTTAGGTTGTCACAGGAATCTTAACCTGAAAGTGGCAGCCTGGTTAAATAACAGCAGAAAGAATTATTATTCCATTAATAAAAAGGTCTCATAAAACTTCAGTAGAGAGCTTTTCTCTTGCCAAACCGATGTTTTATGAGGAGCAGGAAGACATGTTTAAAGGAAGCATGGCATTTGCTGGAGCACGCTGCAAGCACAGTGCTGGGCCCTGGCTCTGCCTCCTCAAAGCTGTGACTTGTGTTTGGACAGTCTACATGTGAGTTTCCTTATCCCGGCTTCATAAACCAAAAAACCACTAGTTTTTAAAGAGATCCCTGACTCTTCTGTTGTCTGTTAATAATTGTCTTTTCTAAAGTAACTTTCTACTCAAAAGGATGAGACCATAAATTCACATTATTAGCCTCCAATAAAACTAAATGCATTGCTGCACTGGAGTGGATTCTCCCATTCCATGTATTTCCTCCTTCAAGCCACAGCTTCTTGCTCCTATTAATTCTCTTGCCATTTGGTGGTGGAGTATTTAGAGTGCCAGGCAAGGAAATGGAGGTGTGGAAAATAGAAAGGAAAACAGAGTGAGAGAAAGCCAAAATCTGTTCTTTGGACTGGAGGGAAGGTAGAAAATCCATCTGAAGCTTTTATGTAGTTCTATGGGGCAGTTCCTGCAAATCAGAAAATCTAGTAATTCACCTCTTCTCCATAATACGATGCAGTTTGTCCACCAGTAGTCAGGAAGCAAATACCTGTTCTTCTGCAAAACCCGGTTTCCTACAGGCGTAGAACTGTAGTAAGCCTTTTCAGCCCCAGACTCCTTGCAATGATACCCTCTTTGAACTTCCCACCAGCCCTGTGATGCATCACACATTTTGTAATCACTTTGTACTCCAGTGAAATGCAGCTGTGACTGGGGAAGAGTAGAACAGCTTTTTGACAGGGAATAACAATAGCACGTAGCAGATTAGGCTGGGAAGTTAGGAGGAATACCTAGTTGAAGTTGGCGAGATGGTTGTAGAGAGGCAGAACGTGAGAGACCAGAGCTGGAGTTCTACCATATCATATGAGCTAACACCTGTGTGCAAGTAAAAATGTGACTTTGGCTCCTTAATATCTTCAGTTAATTCAAACTTGGTTTTTACATTTCATTTAAAATGAATTAATGATCCTAACAAGGGACGGGGCCGGTATTAGAAAAGGTGAATCTTAAGGGGACAAATGTAATCTTAAAGACCCAAATAAAAGCAATTTAGTTCAAAATGTTAAGGAAATCTGGCCAGATATAACTGAATCCATCTCTTTTTCTTATTTAATGGTTGGAAAGATATTTTTTTACTTCCCCCTAAATAAGCTACAGCACTAAATCCCATAATAGAAACGTTCTAAAATGAGTAGAACTGGCTGTGTTTTCAGTCTTTGCTGCACAGTTCTGGTTAGGATTATTAATGAAAAACTCAGCTTTTGCCTTTCTCTCTGTTTTAATAAATTAATAATAGGATGACTCAATGTAGGCAGTAAGTGTCAGGCTTCATTCTACATCACTTCAGTTAGTGGTGTTTTCCCAAGAGCATTTAACTTTGTGGTGTTGTATCGCAACTGTAAGAGTACAGCCGTTTCTGCCTGGTGTCTCCTGCCATAACTGTGCTTGTGATTTGTGGTCCACCAACTAATGCTTGTGGATGGGACAGGTTCGTCCCTTGGATTTTCTAGAACAAAATTCCCAGAACCTTAGATTGCAATTTCATGCAGGAGGGTAGTAGTGTTCAAAATATTGCAATACAGCAGCCAGCATAGCTCAGTTCTGTGAATGCTGATACTGAGGGGCCTGAGATGCAGCTGTAATCACTGCTGCTGAGGTTGTCCCTTCCTTCTTCTGCCGGTCCACCATGCTCATAAAAAGTGGTCAGAGGTGCTTTGGGACTGCGCTGTGCTCTAAAACTTAAGAAAAATTGGCTGAGGACCCAAGCGGAGACACAACTTAGAGCAGTCAAAGTATTTCTTTCACTCTTGTAATTTAGTCCTGCTTCCGGAGTAGCAATAATAAACCATGGAATGACTCATTTGACAAGGTAAGTTGCAGTTTAACTTTTATTTATGGCATCAAAAGAAAAATTTGTCACACGGCTCTGTCCTGAGGCACAGCCCATGAGAGAGGAGAGGGAAGGATGACTCCAGTGCCCTGTCTGTGTTTCGTCAGTTCCACGGGGAGTCTCTCAGTTACGCAGTGTAGGCAAGGAGGGCTGGTATATCTGAACAGAGCATCTCCTGTCTGCTGCTGCAGATGCTGCCTGTAGTGAAGCGCCGTATCGTAAGTCGGGCTGGAGAGGTTCGCAGTGGTACTGAGCTGTACCAAGCCACGCCAGGCTATACCATCAATGCGATTAGCTGGTTTAACAAGAGGGAGCACACAGCTTACACGGAGCGGGGAAATGTTTCAGTGGTTTAATCCATTTCCCAGGGTAGTCTTTGCTGGGTTAACTCCTACAGAACTGTATTACGGAGCAAACCAAGTAGACGATGTGTTCCACAACTTAAGTAGTGTCTAGATGATAGCTTTTATGGACTTAGGTATTTATGTGCTACAGTGGTTGTGATGCAGTGGCTTTGCAAAGGTGGTGGTTTTGTACTTGAGGCTTCAATTGTCCGTTGGGTGTAATCCTGAATATAAATAGCAAAACTCGTATCCATTGGAAACAGCAAACTGCTCAGAAGAGATGGCAATCTGCAGGGTTTACTGCAGCAGACTTCACCAGATTTGAATGAATCAAGCACGTTACAGTTATTATTCCCAGTTTTCAGTGGAGAAATGAAACTGGGTAACTGGTATCACACTAAAAATTCTGCATTGAGGCTGACTGAATGACATGCATTACCTGAAAAATAAATTTATACCTGGAGAGACCTGACAGATAGAGCTGTGATCTTGGTGTAGAGTGGGAGGAAGAGGGGATTTGGGAAAATTTAATGGAAACGCCTGTATCAATATAAATTCTGCCAAATGTAACTACTGTAGAACCTCATTATAAATAAGGAACAAAGCAGAAGGAAAACACAGAGGGAAAAGAAATCAGTCATGCCATAAGCAATCACAAATCTGATGCATTAAGGAATCTGTCAGCTTCCAGCAGAGCTGATATTTCTCCAAATTAATTAATTCTCTGCTTCATTCATGCTAAAAGAGCACTGCAGCTCACATGTCTGTGCTTTTACCAACTTCTCTAGGGCCTCCAGAAAAAAGATGCCCAAGAAGTTTATTGACTGCTGGCCTGAATACTCGGTACAGGAACTGACCTCAAGGATGTAATTTGCAGTACTTAGTCAGCACGTTGGATTTTATGTTGCCATTTCTGTTGGAGAGAATCATTTGTGCAAGCTGATGCAGGATTTCCATGAGCACTGGGTAGCAAACACTATAGTTATCCTGAGTAAGGATGTAGTTGCACTGTCCTGGAATTGCACGAGGGAAATACTTGTACGTGCCTCCTGAGGCGGGGTAGCAGTAAGCTGTGCCATCTCTTTGTCAGCCACTCACTTTCCCTTCTCTACAAGCTCATTTCCCTGGGTAGCTACACAGAACAGCTCATGGCTGAGTCAAGACCACAGGTTGTGTGCGCGAAAGCGTTCATTCACTGCTGTAGCTTTGAGGAGCTACCTCACCCAGTCAGCATCCCTACCCGCCCTCCCGGGTTTGGGTTTGGGTTTTTTTTTTTTTCTCCAAAGACCCTTTTATATGGTAGATGGACTTGATACTTTCACATGCTCTTGCCCTTCCCTTGCAGTTCTAATTTTAGTGTAATTCACGCCTGTGACTTGACAAATGCCTTCAAAGTGCTTGCATCGCCGTTCAGCTTGGTACGTGTATGTAGTGAGGCTTTCATAGTCGGGCTCTCCATTTCTCTTCTGCTTGGAGTCATCTTGTGCTGAAGCCTGATGAACAGGGTAATTATTTGAAAAATGATTACAGCTCTGAATCTTTTCCACTAAGGCTGAAGGAAGCTATTACTTCATCTTATATTAAATGGCACATGGTAATTTTAAACACCTTCTGGATTTCTAATGAATTAAATCAAATCTGTTCAAGAACAAAGAACACTGATTTTTATCTGTACGTTTCAACAGTTTTTAAGCCAGTCTCTTTATGACAGGATTTAGTTTATGCCATGTATCTGCAGTGGAGGAAAACAAAACTGTCAGATTTTCCATGGATGTGTCTTGGTGTTGGGAATCTGATTCAAAATGTCAAATTTCAGGTGCATGCTGTATATATGAACCACGCTTACTCTGGATGTCATTCCCTGAGGGAATTAATTATGGTAGGATATATCACATACATAATGACAGGCTCTGTTAAGCCTTCCGGAGGCAAAACTACCAATCAGGTCAGCAGAGAGCCTGAGCGCTTCCGATTGCCTTGGGAGTAAGGAGTTCTGCACAGTGACTTTGGATATCCTTTCAGTAAGGTACTTCGGGAAAGGTGTGGACATAATAATGCACGTACAGCGCAGTCAGTGTGGTGGGAATGGAGATGACCACTATACCCATGTTTGGTTATATTGGTTTAGAAAGAAAAGGAAATAGAAATTAGATTATGTGCTCTGAATTACAGCTGGCTTGCACAACGGCCTTTTAGGAGGGAAAGTAGAGGCGTTCATAAATGCAAAGCATTTTTTATGCCTAATGGTAAAACACAGGACAGTTATAATACTCTTATGCTTTCAGGTTGACATCTGGTCCTCCCCTTCAGACTTATTTCAAGGAAAAACTGGTACACGCTGCTAACTTATCAGAAGGCAGAGATTATAAATACACACTTCTGCTTTATCCTAGTGTGCTCTCATCTCTTATTCTGCAGAGAGCTCTGTACTGAATTAACAGGATAAGTGAAACAGAATAAACGCGGGGGTTTCATTGTGTCCTGTCAGCAGGAGCGGTGTGAAGGAGTTCAGTCCAGCCTCTTCTGTCCCCTCCTTGGCTGAGATGCAGAGATGCAGAGTTTGACCTTGGGCCCTTTGCAGCTCTGCTGCGGGGCTCCTCTGCCAGCCCGTGCCGGCAGCCCTGCGCGACTGGCAGCCCCGCAGAAGCCAGGCGTTTCCGCATGGGGTTTCTCTTGCAAAGGAGAGGGGGAAAAATAAAGCTTTTCCCTGTGAAAGGCTGGGGCTTGCTATTTGTCATCGCTTGTGTTCGTTTCTTCAGTTGCAGGGCCTTTATGGAAGAACTGAATGCTTTTTTTTTAATGTTTTTTTTTTTTGGTTAGTCACTGGGAATGTTTCAAGAAACCAATTTCTTTTTTTTTTTTCTTTTTTTTCTAAATTTGCAGGCTAGAATTCTGCAAATGAATGGTTTACTTAAAGGGATAAAGTAGGAAGTCAGCTGGTACAAGCTGGTCAGACTGCACTGACCCTGCAGTTCATTTCTGTGTTTATCTGATGCATGCTCATTTTTGGGGAGTTGAAGACAGCCTGCCTGAGATTTTCTTACTTGAAGCTTGAGCACCAGATCCCCAGCTAGTTTAAAAAGGTGAAAATCCATTAATTTCAGCTGGACAGAGCTGATTCCCTTCAGCTGACTGTCTGGCCCTTATTTTTCAGTTCCTTTTACCTGTTTCATTGCAGCTGTTAGCTCTAAATTTTGGAACAGAGTTCAGTTTTAGAAAGCACTGTGGCATTAAAAATAGGTAAAGGTCAGTGGTTGCTAAGTGCTGGACTGTTTCAAAAAATAAAAAAAAACCCAAACCTTCCAGTAATCTGTGGGTGAGGAACTCCAATCCAAACCCACTAATCCTATCACCTGCACTGTACTGTATGAATGAGACTGTTTTTCAACAGTCAAGCCTTTTTTATTGTATTCAGCATTTGAATTGTATTTGCAGATTTACACTGAGGTGTGTTTTCAGGCTATTATTGAAAGAAGGCCAAATATTGCTATTTCAAACATTTAAAATGTAATAACTGCATGTATTCCCAAAGGATTTTCTTTAATCACACATGCAGTGCTTGAAATCTATAATATTGTGTCATCTTTTCTCAGCACATCTGGAAGATCTGTCACATTGGGATGTAATAGATATTGCAGAAAAATAATCCATTAATCTGATTTTAGGCTCAATCTGCCATGGATTCTCTTTTTATTATTTTTTTTTTTTTTTTAACCGTGCATGTATTTCTCACCTTTTTCTTGAGGCTTCTAGGTTTTGTTGGCAGTTCTAATTGACATTTGTTAGGTATTTCTGACAGGTTGAGAGACTGCTGATTTTTCTTTGTTACTCATGAGCAGTGACTCAGCCTATTTGTACAGTGTACGGTGCACCTGCTGGACTCCTACGGGCAACAGGGAAGTTACAGTTTTCCAGCAAGGCTAAGAAATGAAGCTTCACCTTTAAAATACAGCTTGCAAGATCCTGAACTGTGTTAGTGTTCAGCTGAACTGGGCACAGGTCTCTGCTAGGAAAACCTTGTGCTGAAATGGTCCGGGATGCAAGCTGTGGAACTGGGTTCTGTAAGTAGGCATATCCCTGGGTTTAGTTGGGAAATTTGTAGGAAGAAAATCTGAAGAATAGTTTTGGTTTTAATTATATTTGTGCCAAGAAAACAATATTTACATTAAACTGAAATGTGTGAGTGGCTACACACATACTTGGTCAGAGAAGAGTGTCTCCACATATATTGAAGAAGCTGCATTTATTAAAAAAAATGCACCTACCTGGACTGTGCTTCCAGTGTGTATTTAAATCACGATGACCCCTTTCAGGATGAGCGGAAACATAGAGGTGTTCACTGTTACATCCTGGGTTTGATGCTATCTCAGCATAATGGTTAAGGAGAGCTATCATGATACTAGTTCATCCAGCTGGCCTGAGATCTGTGGGAAACCCGCACTGTGTGGGAGGGTAACAACATGACAAAAAGTGCCGTTGTTGCCAAAGCCAGCCTGCATGGTCTCAGACCTGTAGGGATTAAGGGCTACAAGTCCTGACCCTGCAATTAGCTTTGTGCAGGATAAAGGAACTATAAAGGAACTTTATGAGGAAACTTAGTGCATCTCCAAAAAAACGCTTGTTTGTGGTGAAAAAGCAACCCAGCACTCCCACGAATGCGATTTTGCCCGTCTAATTTTTGTAAGTCAGTGTGCTGTGTCGAGCCAAATGGTAAGCACAGGTTTTGTTAGGTTAACTCAATCGTGCCAGTGAAGGATTGAGTGAAACTGCAGTAGTGCGATCTTCAGCACACCTAGCCGCTGAAGTTCAGACCCGGGTCTGTATGCTGATCGCTAGCTCTGAGTTAAAGGTCGTGCTCCGCTGTCTTCCTGCTGCTGCTGCGCTGTGTTCAGCTGGCGCTGGTGCTAACATAGACTGCAATTACATCATGGTTTTGCTTTGCAGACTTCGACAAATATGATTCCTGCTGGTAGCAAAATATCCATTTCTTTCTCTAGGATTTTCTTGGGTGAAGCTAGCAGTTTTCTGTCTACTTATCGCAACACAGTTTGTTTGTTTTTTTCTAAATTATATGGGTTTTTTTCTGAAATGAAGGAGCTTTTGTCTTTCCTGACTTTCTCTTGCTTATTTGACCTTATAAGCATGTCTTTCCCCATTTTTTCAGGCTGGCATAGAAACCTGCTCCTTCGTACCTCACCAAACAGACTCATCTTATAAAAAGCACTGCCTCTGAACTGTCAAAACGATATGGTGGGTTGTCTTAGCTGGAACCTAAGTTGAAACACGCCCACATATGCCCCAGAACCAGTATCCTGTAGTGAAAGTCAGTGGTGTTTGGCAGATGGATTTCCTTCTTTCACCTCTGCTGAGACACGCAGATATCACTAAATATTGGCAGACTCTGGCCCTTCTTGTGTTGCTCATAGTTACACTTTGTCCTCTACGCAGTTAGAAGAGACTCTCCTCATCCTTCTCCTCATAAAGAGCTGGATCTACCAAGGTTGTTATGCACACGCTTAGTTTTAAGTAGAGGAATAATTGACTTTTTGTTGACTTCAGCAGGACTACTCATACGCTTAAAGATGAAGACCTCTTCTAAGTGCTTTGCTGGAGTAGTGCCAAAGTGGCATAAATTATATTGCCCCAAAATAAAATGATAGAAAGAGTGAGGTCTGTTTAACAACATTGTGTAATGCATTTCAAAAAAAGAAAAGCTTATTTTACACTAAGCCTATTGTTTCTGTACCAAAGCCTAATTTTATGTGGCTCTAATTTACTAATACAGTGGGGGTGTGATGCAGTTTCAGCCTCTTGGCTCCAGTATCAGTAACAGGCAAGATTTCATAAATGTGTCAAGTTGGGTAGAAANGGGGGGGGGGGGGGGGGGTCTGCTTTACTGTATTTTGTTGCATAATTTATACAACTGTAATTTGACTATGCTATCACTTTTTATTACCTTGACACTGGGTTAATTAGAAGGTATTTCACTCTATTTTAAATATGTGAATCAGGATTTTGATACAACTTTCCAGACAGAAGGTATGTTCTTGGTTGCAGATTGAGGTGACTTGGAGGTTGATGTCAAATGTTTCTTTATTAGCCAGAGTCCTGGTATGCTATCCTCTAAAAGCTACCTAAACTGCTTGTCCTAGAAACTTTTCTGAAAAACACAACAGTTTAGAAGTGAAGAATCCATTTCTGCAGTCTTTGGGGATAGGAAGTATTGGCAACATTTTAAGTACATCAGCTTTGTCCTGTTAATGTTCGTTTTTTGTCTGGCAGGATCTCAGCTCAGCAATTAGAGACGCTATGC
The DNA here is from genome assembly GCA_013400195.1 of Aramus guarauna. Classification (NCBI taxonomy): domain Eukaryota; kingdom Metazoa; phylum Chordata; class Aves; order Gruiformes; family Aramidae; genus Aramus; species Aramus guarauna. The sequence goes on along the minus strand of VXBL01004267.1, from coordinate 1,005,726 downwards.
CTGGTTTCCTTTTCCATTTCTGTAAATCAAGAGTTAATCCAGTGGCTGTGAACAGCACGATAGTTCTCGACTCTGCCTTTCCGAATGAATTCCCATTTAATCAGGGCTGGCTGGATTTACCCAGGGGCACATCTGATGAAATTCTGAAGAATCAGGCCCAACAGATGAGAAAATCTTTTTAAAGTGATGTCGGTCACAGAGGAGCTCAACCTGCTTTCCTTCCTGTCCACAAATAACTGTGAAGTTGAGAGCACCAGTATTAAGAGATTAAATGTAAAAGATATGGGGAAGGCGTTGGTGAAGAATCTAGTTCTCCAAGTGCTTTGCAAAGGTCATTCCCCTTATCTGCTCTGCAATTAGAAGAACTGAAGCACAGGGAGCTGAAGTGTCTTGCCCAAGACTGGCCAAGAGGCCGTGCAAGAGCAAGAAATGGAGCGTGGCTCTCCTATCTCCACAGCCCAGGCTATAGGATGTCAGCCACACTGTCACCATGGGCGAAAGACAGTGGACCACGGTTTGCAGTGCACTCCTGAGATTGCACATTGCCGTGTAGGTGTCCGCTTCCGCCCACAGCTGAGATACTGTACCACAGAGTCACCTGAATTTAAGTGTCAGGGCTCAGATCAGCTGGGAGAAGCTATGCACTGAACTCCTACTGAATTCATGATTGAAATTAGACAGGAGGTAGACCTCTAAGCTCCTAGCCTTGGATACTTGAGACCTGGCCCCGGTCTTCAAATGTGCTTGTGCAGCGTCCAGTGCAATGGGGAGTACTCTGCGTAGTTGGAGCCTGTTAGAGAAAAAACAATTCACAAAACAACGCCGGGGGGACAGGGACACTTGCAAATTAAACTTCACTTTAACATCTTCTGAAGTGTTGTAAGGAAAAGTCTAATGCACTGTCCTTACAGAGGGAAATTGTGTATAAAAAGTTGATGTAAACACTCTGTATAGCAAAACTGGAAACTTTTTTCCAGATTTTGCTGTAAAACTTATAATTGTGAAATTACTTTTGTCTTTCTTCAGGTGAGGTATGGACTGAAATGCATATGATTTGTGATGGCACAAAATAATTTTGTTGCCAGTTCCTCATCAGGCTGAGAAGAACATAAAACCTCTTTTTGGGTGTATCACCCACAGGATCCTGTGTTACACAGGGTGAGAGAAAAGGGGTTTTATCAACTCTGCTGACAATTAGCTCGATTCCTACATTATTAACAAAAAGCAAAATACCACAAGTCTGGGATTCAGAATGAATGTTCTAACTAAAAGGAAAGGAGACAGTAATTCTGATCACCCTTTTTTTGTGCCTTCTTTTCTTGGATGTGACTAATACGGCTTGATTCTGAAGGAAGGTGAGGACAAGGAAGAATTTCAGTGCTGCTTTTTTTTCTTATCTTTTTTTCTTTTTCCAGCAAATCTGGGTGCTTTTTCTTTCAGTAGACTATTACGTAGTTGTTTTTCCTTCAAGTCACAACCTGCCTGGGTTTAGCAGATAGAGGTTTGTTCCAAGACCTCCTTGAATGTAAGTGGCAGTTTCTGGATGGGCCATATCAATATTGACTCATATTTGCCTTCTGCATCACAAGTGACTCTGATGGAACTGAATGCTGAAATAGATGCATGAAGTTGCTGGACTGGCTACAGACATGTTTGTCTTGGGAAGTGACGTTTGAGTCTGTGTAGATACACGCAACATAGTCCATCAGCAGAACCTTCACCTGACTGACAGGAGGCCCTTCTGCCATCAGGCATATGCCGCAGCTTCCAGGAGGAGGCAGTCCAAGAAAAAACACCCCGAGCTGAGCCCTGCTGGTGGCCCCTTACTTGTTTTTGCTGTGCAGTCTCTGACAGGTTAGGCTGCAATATTACCTTCTCTGATCATCTCCTCTTTCCCACCTATTCCATGTGCAGGAGCCTTCTGGGTGCCTTGTGTCATGAGGCTAAGCCCAGCAAATTTTCTTCATCATGTAAACTTTAGTAGCCAAGAATCTACCTTTCTGAAAGCTGTTCTCAACCTGTGTTGTGCTGTTGCAGTCATAGTTCATGGAGCAACATTAGCTGAATTGTTGTTGTCTTGCAGGACTGGGGCTTTGAGCAGAACATTTTTCTAAAGGAGATGTCAGCTCTAAGTCTGCTAGTTTTCTGGGCTAGGAAGATGAAGTCAACAGTTCTTTGGACATGCTACCAGGCTGCTTGTTTTTACTTTTTGTTCATATTGGGGGATAAATGGGCAGGGAGCCATTAAAAAAAAAAAAAAAAAAGGACTGTATGTCTGTAAAAGTATATGATCAATTTATTTTTGTAGGGAAAGTGATAGATAACATGGCACAGCATGAAGTTATAAAAGGAGGTTGCAGTCAGCACTGCTGGCATTAATTTAACTAGAGAATGTGCCCTTAAATGTCAGGAGACTGCAAGAAGCACTGAGTTATTTGAGAAGACAGCAACTTTGATGTTGATTTTTTTTTTTTTTCCCCCCAACAAAAATGCAGGAGATTAAAAGCAGCTTTCCAATTTTGCCAACTTCCTTATTGATAACGTGACTAGGGCTTTAGCAGGTGCCCTAGGAAGGTTAATGAAACAGTAATGGTTATGGTGAAAGACTATATGTGAAGTAATTGGCTTGTACAGGTGACTCACCACTGAAGCTAAACTCAGCAACTGATAAACTGAGCAGCTAATTTGCTGTGAAGATACTACAGTTCCAGATACACCGTCCTCTTGTACTGGCAGATAAAACAAGACCAGACAATCTGGGTTATAAAAAGAACATGGGCTGCAATCATATTTCTGCCGTATCAAAATGTAAGAATGGCCATTCTTGATCAACCTAAGGGCTTGTCTGTCTTCAGCAGAGTGTCTGGAGAGTGCGTAGGGAAAAGCATGTAGAAACGTGGCAGTAGGATGATCCTACCCCTCATATGTCATCCTTGCTTCTGTCAGCTGAGTGGTTCAGAGGCTTTCGGAGCCAGAGGTTGCATTAGGTTGTGTTTAATGCCCCTGATGGGCCTGTCATCTGTGAATTTATCTAATCCCTTTTTGAACCTATTTATGTGTCTGCTCCAGAACATCCTGTAGCAATGGGTTTTGCACTTTACTTTTGTCTTGTATGAAAAAGCACTTCATTTGCTCATTTTAAATCCACTGCTTGATTGCTTTATTGGATATTCCTTTACTTCTTTCATTTAAAACAACGCAGGCTGCTTTGATTTCCTGATCTTCTTCATGCTATTCATGATTTTATAAATCTGTCATCTCTTCTCTCAGCCTCTTTTCTAGGCTGAGAAGTCTATTTACTATTTCCATATATCAAAAGTGTTCCAAAACTTTGATCATTCTTCTTATCTCCTCCATCCTCTTTCCAGCTTTTAGATCAGTCTATATCCTGTATTCACCTATATCCTCCTTTTGCATCTGCTACCTTAAAGAGGAAGAAACTAATGCAAGTGTTCAGTTATCAAAGTGTTGAGGGTTTGAATCCCTGCCTCCCTGTTCCTCAGAGAGCATCCTCGGGTCGTCTACCCATCCAGGTCGTGGCATTCTCCTACTTTTCATTGGAGCTGATGTGGAATATTTGTCTGGGCTTGAAAGAGGTAGGAGGGTGAGCTGGACCCTGCTGTCCAGTGGCACTTGCACGCTGCTCCAGCACCCCGTCGGTCAGTCCCGGGATAAAGTGCCTTTGCTGTCCTTGGAGCTGTGACTAGGATTCCAGTTGCTCTCCCCAGGCAAATGTTTGTAAACACACAAACAAACAGGCGCATGCATCCTGTCTTTTAATGAAAGAAAGAAACAAAGTACAAATGTAAGTTGCAGAAGTTGTTTCCCTATGCTAATATACACAATCGTCTCTGTGAATTGGGACATGTTGCTGCTGGTTGTGGTGTTTTGTTTCCTTTTGTATTCCAAGTCCAAAATAACCCAGCAGCTGTGTGTGTAGGTAGGCACATCTGGGTCAATAACGAAAGACTGGCCCTGATTTGGTAAGGCTCGAAAACATGTAGATCTTTGAGCAGCTGCTGGCAAGCTCTGAAAAAGTGGAGGGGTTACAAGCAGCCAGTGAATGGCAAAACATACAGATAAATAACTACGTAATACTCGTTATTCCTAATTTAGTCTCTCAACCTTGAAATGAGTAGAATGTGTTACTGTTTAGTATAGTATTAGAGTTATTTATTGCTTGTCAGATGATAGGACACAGATCCCATTGTGATGCTGTATAAACATGTAGTTAAAGGACTACATTTGATATGAAAAACTCCATTTTAAAGCAGCTTTAAAAAGTCTCAATTAACTGATTAATAAATCTTTATCTTTACCTATAGCATCCATAAAGTAGTCAATAGGTTATTACTAAACATAGCAACTTAGAACTTCTTCCACAGATGTGCTTATGAGCATTTATAGTATACCACATGCACATGTGAAACCTTCTGATAAGTATTAACTATTAAACCTCAGTAATTAGATTGTCAATGATAGGAAAGAACTGGGTTTTTTTTCATGGATCATATAAAAAAAGGCTGAGCATTCAGCCATGTAGGATTAGAGGACTTCTAGGAGGATGAGGTAGGTGGTTTTGGCTAGGCCTTGAGATATGGTGAGTATCAGCAGCTGAAATCAGTCTTCATGAAGACAAATATTAAATACTTCCTGAAATCAACTGAAGTAGTTTGCTTTCTGCTGAAAATTTTCATAGGCCTTCCAGTCCCTAATTTTTTGACAATGCATGGCGTATTATAGTGATATACTTGTAATTTATACTACTGAAATTTTGATACTTGGGAAACCTAATTTGGAATTTTCAGAGCTTCATATTGCAGCAACGTCAACTGTATCCCGATTTTAACTTGCCAGAGTTAACGTTACTCTGATAGATACGTATGTTTGCTTGTGGCAGTAACCCGATGTTACATCAGGGAATAGGAGCCTTTGTGTACTATCAACAAAGATGATAAAACCCTATGAGAGGGAGCTTACAGTCCAGTATCAGGAGTAGGCACTGGTTATTTTCCATTGTTCCTGTCCCTAAAATTATACACATTACTAGAATGATTTGTGGAATTTTTGCTCCCTTTTCCTATGCTTATGTAGTAGCAATTTATATGTTTGCTTTAGCCCAAATCACTTTGATTTCATTTCCAGAGGCTAACAGAATTACCAATGACTGTATTGATAATCTAGGGGCTATTTTTGTATGCTGAATCTCTTTAAGAGTCTGCTCTGCTTAATATTACAAGCATCATACAAAAGTACAGTAATATGATATTAAGAAAATATGATATTAAGAAAATATAATAAGGTGAGATCTGTGCATATGTAATTTTTATTTATGCCCCTGAGAGTTGTGCGCAGACACTGATATGACACAATACCCATTAGATTTATTTGTAGCAAGAGTGCTATCTCAGTAATAAAATGATAAGCTCGAGAACAAGTGATACTGTCACTTACTTCAGTGTTTTCCCTACATTTTTATTTATCTGGTTTTGCTGTTACAAAACTTATTAGAAGCTGAAGAATACAAACAGCATATAGCACATACAGCCTAATGAACTGATTTTATTTCCACCTTTTAATTATCAGGCTTAATTGCATTGTTCACTACTGTTGTCAATATGATTTAATTCCTTTTGCCATTTACTTTCTTCCCATTTACCTTTTGGTTTGGTTCATTGTATTATTGCACAGTAATGAGAATAGCACTATTCCAAAGGTGAATTAACACAACAGCTAACAGCATGTGGTATCTCTGAGATCTGGTAAAGTTGCACTGCAGACAGTTGCTAAAGTTGCATGATATATATATATATATATATATATATATTTTTTTTTAAAAACCCTTTGCGTGCCTATGCTTTATGACTGGTGATAATATGCTGCTGAGAATTTGTTATGTTTTTGTGAGATTTGCTTTTTTTCCTGTTTCACTAGTTGTTCTCTCTCCTGAGAGAACCTTGCATCTTCATCCAAAGAAGTTGATGTATACTCACTGTAAACAGTAAGCTTCAGAGTGATGAAGAACTTAATGTATTTGTCTTTTTACTGTTTAACTGCAATGTTTAAATATACTACGTAATGACTTTATTTGCCTGCAAATGACTAAGCCATCTATATCCCTACTAATGTGAAAGGGTGGAGGAACCTTTGATATATCCCTTCTGTATAGTAGTTTGACTGTCACAGATTCTTCTTTCCTATATTCTTCTATTTAATTAATGTTAAGAGTGGTATCTTATGGCATTAAAAATTGTGGAGTTATTCAGGGATGTAATACGACTATTTTCCTCTCTAGACCTTATGCTCCTTGACCACCACTCTTCTGCTGCAACGAGGGTCATAGAGTGCTTTAGAAGGTCTTTCATTCTGAAAGTTTGTAGTGGTTTAAAAAATATCCTATATGCTTAAGATAGCATAGATTGTTCAATGTGGTAGTTTCTTGGACTAGTAGACTATTTTTAATAGATTAATTACCAGAAGGAAGGTGATGATGCGGTCTCACCCCTCTGCACAGCACAGTCCAAAGAAACTCACTCACGAGTCTATGCATCAAACCTATAGCTTCTATTTGTGCATTAACATTGCTTTCCAGATGTTATCCTGTCTCTTGCTGAAAAGGCTTTAAAGGCTACAGAATTTACTGTGCACACAAGGTAGTTGCTGCAAAGATTATTTGCTTTGATAGTTTTGTCTCTGCATTTACTTATAAATCTCCATTTGACTAGTTTCAGCTTCCAACAAATCCTTGGATTTTCTGATACCTTTTCTTTTAGATCAAAGACTCACAATTATGTACTTCTCCATGTAGGTACTTGCAGGCTGGGGCAAAATAATTTCTTGGCTGCTTCTTGGTTAAACCACATAAACTGAGCCTCTGAAGTGTCTCATGAAATACAATTTTCTAGCCCTCAGATCACTTGCATAATCTTTTTCTGAACCTCATCCCATTTTTAGTCTTCTTCTGGAGTTAAAGAGTAAAAACAAGAAACAGGATTGTAGTAAGTGTCCTGCTGATGCTGTGTACAGGAATAACTGCATCTTCCAGCTCCTACTTGATTGCGCTTCTGTATATGAATGCTTAAGGATTGCTTGACCTCTTGACTGCATTGTTGTTCAGGGACTTCACGTTCATGAAGCTGTCTTTTATAATACCGCTACACTCCAGGGTATAACCTCCCATCTTTCTAGTGCAATATCTATTCCTTGCTTCTAAGTGATTGATTCTATAGTCTGTTGTATTAAGCTTTGTTCTTCCGAGCCCAGTTAACTAAGGGATACAGAGCAGCCTGCACCCCTGGCCAGTGCCCGTTGTTAACCCCTCCTTCAAATTCAGTCTTAGTTTTATTTTCGTAAGAGTGTGTCCACTGTCATGTTCTTTGCCGCAGCAAAATTTTTGATCAGTCCATGAATCTGGCCCAAAAATAACTACCTGAATCATGAGGGACTTCCTTTCAGTTAGGTGGTCAGCATCTCCAAGAGTGGGGGATGTTTTTATTAGCATTTGTTTGCTCAGATCAGTAACAAGAAAATCAAACGTAAACACAGAGTAGGGATATAAAATAGTAAAGGGCAAAGACAAATTCCCTTGATTATGAATCTTGATCTTCCTTTCCTAGCCTAAGTTTGTACCTGGGGAATTTAGTTGGATGCTTGTCCTGTGAGGTCAAACTGTAGCAGTGGCCATGAGCAGACTTCCCTATAACAGTTGACACAGTTGGGCTATGTTTTTGGTGACTTTCCCCCCCAGACCCCTCAAAACAAAACAAAGACAAACCAAGAAACACTAGTGCAGAATGGGACTGCCATTTCAGCACATTAATGTAGATACTTACAGCAGAGTCTTGGCTGCAAATTTCAAATTATTGCAAGTGAAGGATCTCTTATTCAGCTGAAGTCTTCTCTAACATCATCTATGCAGTTGCTGTTGTCTCTTTCTGAAGCTGTTTGGATTCCCCAGGAGACTGCAGACCACATTCGCAAAACTGGTTTTAGGATTTCCAACATTCAGCTGCTAATGTTGTATGCACGTATGTACATATATGTGCATCCAGTGGATTAATCACCAGCCATATTGAGCTAATTCAAAATGTGTAGATTGGACTTTATGAAAACATTGAAAGTAGAGAAGCAAATCTACTTTAGTAAATAAGAAATCAATCATCTTGGCAATTAAAAACAAATAAAATGGGTGTTGTGAAGGATGGTGTTAAAAGCCATGCTAGCAGCAGGTAGTAGGTTGTGTCATTGCCGAGTCTGTCTTCTAACCTCTGCTTGACCTAATTCTGCTGAATTCCAGTGATCTGTGCAAGTACGTATTCTCTAGGTGTAAGAATAGTAGCAGCAGTTACACTACCTAGAACAGGAATGTACAAGGGCTATCAGCTGTCTTGCCTAGGGGCATGAGATGATCGCCAGCTGGGGTTAAGAAAAGGCATTTCCTTCCTGTGAGGCATTACATAATTGTCTCTGTGTATTAAGTATGTTGGGGGTTTTGTCTGAAATTTCTTATATAAACCAGTGCTACAGGAAGATGCCAGACTAAGAGACCAGTCTGGCATACGTATTATGGCAGTTCCCTTTTATTCTGTTTTTAATGCTGTCCAAAATAACATGAGAGTCACTGTATGTTTCACCTTGTTAGCTTTGCAATGCATTGCTTTTAACACTGTCCTGCCAGCATTGTGGCGCAAATTTGACTGCAGCTGAGGAATATTGTTAATCCTCTCATCTCCTTGTGGGGAATCAAGGTTGTGCCAAATGAAATGTTTTGCGCTATGGTGTTTTCTTTTATTGCTGTACATACAAAGCAAGTAAAAGTGCTGGCTGCCAGGATCTCGCTAGAGTAATACTGATTCTCCACGTTTACGAGATGCCAATAAAACAGAAGTTATTCTTTTTCATCTTGCAGCTTACTCTTCACCAAAGTAAAACTGGAATGGATACATAAAGGACCTGAAGAGGCTCTGGTGACATGCAGGCATATGTTGCAGATGTGGCAGATGGTATATAACGTTTTACAGCACAGGTAGGCTTTCTCCACTGTCTAACAAGTTCAGATTTCATAAGGGAGATGTAGTTATCTTCTTTATTTGTCTAGATACTTATTTTGTAAAAAGGGTAATAAACAGTACTGTTTAAAAAGAAATATAAGTAATAGTTCGAACTGTGATTTAAAAAAAAAGGCAAGATTTTAATAGTCATGATTTAAAATAAAATTAAAAAAAACCACCTTTAAGATTGAAGAAGCAGTTTGAACCAAGACTTTCCAATCTGAATGTCTAAACATCTCCTTCCATATTCAGATGTCCAGAATGCAGGGCAGATTTTTTTTCCCCCAATAGTCTGAGCCTCCATCAGCTATTGTTCACAGCCTGCAGTAGTTGGCACCACCCAGGAACGTGTGTGGGTGACACAGTCCTGAACTGAGTAAGCCAAGGAAAGGCACACGGCCAAGACTTTATCATATGCTGTGGTTGCATGCCAGTTGCATAGCCTGGTGCTAACTGGGCAAGGAAAGGAGTGAAGGATGTAGCATCCTTCTGCCTTCCCTTGTCCTAGTAAATCTGCACTTAAACAGTGCTAGGTTCTCTTTTTGTTCCCTCCCTCTCATCTGCTTCCCATCCAAAAGGAACAGTTTAGAAAGTGCAACAGTTACCAAGTTGGGTTTGCTTCCTTCCCACACCCTTTGGGTATTGTCCCAGGCATACTACCACTGTCCAACTGCCTTGGGAATGTTATCCCAAGGCTGTACTGATCTCCCACCTGTAAGTCCACAGAGGTTGTGTTTGATGGGAAGGACAGCATGCTTGATGGCAGCAGTCACGACAGCAGACTGATGAAGCTTGTATTGTTCCCCAATTTCTGTATGCATTTATGTAAGCTTTATAAACACTAGAAGTACACGTACAGAATGATGCATGTCTATATACAAGTTGTCCTTGAAGGATTGTTAGTAATTCCTTGTTGGTTTAGCTAATGAGCAGCAGACCAAACACCAAAATCAAGATACATACATAGCAGCAGAGAAATGGTCTTGTACATGCTGGAATTACTGATTTCCTTAGGCCTTAGTCTCTTTAGCTAAGGATTCAATCATGTACCTCTCACATGAGTAATCTTTATACCCACGAGTAGTCCTCATGAAGCTGATCAAATCCATGCTGAACAATTAGGACTGAGTAAGATTTACTTTTGCAAGGGAGGGCTGCAAGCCTGAAACTGAAGCGAGTACATTGGAAAACAGACAAATAAATTTGGACTGCATTTGGATCCCAAGCTGTGCTTTGGCTGTTATACTTAAAAACCCAAGATGCGATAGCTTTAGAGGCTTTTGATAAGCTTTAGCCATAGAAGCCTGAACAAAACAAATTGCTTTGCTTTTGCTCTTAGGAACTCTAATGTGTATTTTACTGCTATTCCCAGTGGGACTTTTTGGCTTTCTCAAAAAATACTTCATAAAGCATTTTGTATTGGGAAGTACTGCTTGAACAGTAACAAGAATGAACTTGGCGCCTGCAGTTTTAAACTGGATTCAGTGACCCAGGAAGCCTCTTGTATTAAGGACATTGCAGCAGTGTCAGCTAACAAATACGTAAAATATTCCAGGATCAGCTTGCAAAAGAACTTAAGGGGAATTCTTATCAGTGAGACTTGGACACAGACAATTTTTAGGGCCTCTTGGAAAAGAGAAGCCTGTATTTACATGAAGTTGAGAGCTATTGCACCCGATACTCTTTACTAGTTCAATCAGTAGCTAATCGCCCACACAATTAAATTGCATTTTAGTTACATTTGGTTGCATTTGTCTGGCCTAAGTTTCCTGGCTTTGCAGTCTTACTATGACTCTGCTAGACTAAAGAGTCTCTCAGGGCCCAGTATTTTCTCCTCGGGCAGCTATTTCAAATGCCATGCTCAAGTCCTCTCTTCTCTCTGATAAACCAGTGCCTCTGCAGTCTCTTACAATCAACTGTTTCCGTCAGCGATTTTTGTGACCATTTTATGCACCATATCTCCCTCCTTTTAAAAACGTGGGCAGTGGAGTGGCAACGTGTCCCACTGTCAGCCTTTCCAGTGTCGTATGCAGAAGGCAAATCGTCTGGCTACTGTCCCTTCCGCGGTGCGTGGAAAAGCTTTCTTGGCTGAAGGCCTTGCTCTGCAGCTTTGAAGGAGCAGTTCATTTTCAGCCCTTCTCCAGCATAACACATAAAGCCATTGGGAGTGGCTGTTTTGCACAATGCAGTCCTCTTGGCTTTCAGGCTGGGATTTCAGTCTCTCTGCCCAGTTAAAAGGCTGTGCTGTTGGTGCGTTTTTGTTAACTGAGGCCACCTCATCAAGCCTTCTCTGAACGCTGCTCTCCTGTGGTCAGTTTTTACTGTGGCCAAGCTTCTGCCATCCACCGATCTTCTCACCTGCCCTTTGTGTAGGAGTATAGCATAGAAGGCAATGTTCAGCCATGCACCTGAGCAGTGACTTTGTGGTGATGGCTGCTGCATCGAAGCGGTGCTTGCCTCATGGGAGCAATGTTTTGACGTGCAGCTGCCATGTTCCTGCATACGCAGCGCACCAGCAAGACAGAAATGCCCTTATGGATCCACCAGCAGCCCCCAGTCAGGTTAAAAAAAACTGGGCTCATCCTAGCACCCACTTGGGCTAGGCAAGGCAGAGGCGCAGGACAGAGAATTTAATTTTCCCTTGTATCTGTCGCCACATGATAGTTTCAAATGAGATCTCAGTGTGGAAACCAGTATGGAAGACAGGGAGGCCCAGTCAAGGCTGGAGATTTGTGCAAACAGTCAAATGCCCAAGAATTCAGGGTCCATTAACAGAAACTGTATTGTTTGTTCCCAAAGCCTAAGTAAAAGGTTAATTAGCCATTGTAAATATGGTTACCACTATGATAAATGACAGTAAATAGCTTTTAGTCCTAGATTGTTAGCTGGGAAGGACAAGACTTGGTTTATCGCTGGCTGCTGTTTTCTGTGATAACAGAGTAATCATATTTAAAACCAAATAGCAGTCCCAAGCTAATTCTTCTGCTAGATTAATGCAAATTTAAGGGAATTCTGTGCAATCCCTACCAGAGGAGTGATCAGACTGGAAGACGGGGCATCCACAGCAAATCATGAGTGTGTGATGGCTTGTTTCCTGGGAGGAACGTTGTCCAAAGGCTGAGCTGCAGGCCTGGAGGTGTGCCAGAAAAAGTAGCCAGGGCAGTCACTTTTCCTTTCGATATTTGCTCCTTAATGGATGATGAGAGGACATATCATCACCGTCTGATCCTGGGGGGGATGGCAGACTATGTGGTGACAGGAAGGCTCAGGAGATCTTCGTTAAGTGATTTATTTATTTATTTATTTATTTTTGTTAGGCACATGATGATTTTGGGGGGGGCGGGGTGGGCAGGGGCGAGTTTCCATTGTAAGACCTCTCCTGTGAGGACAGAAGTCTAATAGAAGAGCAGACCAGATAGTGTCCCTTTCATAATGCAGTGCTATGTGGTAGCTTTTAGCTTCCTTCTCTGTTTGAACGTTACAAAGGTAGAAGAAGAGAAAATAATCCCTTTGAAACGAAGAAATTAGCACCTGGATGGAAGGTGGTAATTGGCATGTGAACAAATCCTCCTGCAGACAAGCCCAAGTGATGGTGGTCCTTCCTGGATATGGGGCTACCGGTTGACCTCCTCTGGTCTGGTGTCTAGCTGCCAACATGTTCCTCATCCAGTAGTTTGAAAAGACTCCCAGCAGCCAAATAAACTGGTACCGGCATGTGCCCTGGAGCCCTTGCTGGGCAGTGTGTCTCTGAGCTTCCTGGCCACTGGCAGGGTGCAGGTGTTAAAATAACACATGCAAGAAGCTGATTGCCTGCAACTGGAAAGCTTCAGTTTTCAGTGCCAGTGAAAGCTGGATGAGGCTATTGCCTGCTCTCTCTGCTGAAAGGTGGCCAGGTAACATGGTTTTGTTTCTTTACAGTGGCTCTGAGAAAGGAAGTAGTGTGACCGAAACACCAGTGATCAAAAAGCATAATGGACTGCATCTCACGCTCCCAGATGCTCATGATACCGATTCTGGTGAGGAATCAAAACTTGTGTTTTCCCATCCTAAAGGCATGCTTTTGCGAGAGAGGAATGTTTCATTTTATTTGGTGAGGTGAGGGGCCGGGGGCTGCATGCGCGTGCGTTGCTGGGCAGGTGGTTAGGAGGTCCAGATCTGTCTCCAGGGCCATCTCTGCTGCAGGACATGTCACTGTGGTTTGTCTTTGTACTTTGGCTTCCCTGTGCATAAAATAAAGATACGGGTTCCTGCTTTCTTTCACAAAGCTCTCCGAGACAAGCATGAAAGGTATGAGATGGGAGTTCACTATAGTTCTGCAAGAACTATTATTCAGTCCCTTTTCCCCCCACCACCCCCCCCCCCCCCCGCCCTCCCCTAAATTTAATCCTTTTTAGATATCCTGGTCAAGCCAGCTATTACTGTAGTTTTGGTAAGCTGAGTGAGACTGTGAATTCCTATTAGAAAGTGATTTGGTTTGGGATTTGTACATAAACCTTGTGATACTTTATTATATGGTAAATACACATTCACAGCAACAGATAAAATCAGATGGAAATAACTGAGACATCAAAGCTAATCTTGGCAGGAAGGGGAAAGGAGGTTTTCAGAGTGCTGCTGACTTGTGATTGTATCATAAGTCTCATGATAGTTGGTGCTTCCTTTAGAACCCTAACTCTCAAAATCAGATGATTATGTGAGAAATTTGCCTTTAAATTTTTCTTTTTCTTTTTAGGGAAGCAACTTTCTACCCTTGTGTATGTAGAGAAACACTTGCAAAAAAATAATCCTCACAGACTCAGAAACTGGGCAAGAAGAATATAAAAGCTTATTTTTTACAAAAAAAAAAAACCCCTAACACTGAAACAAGCCTCATGCTTTGAGGCTAGGGAATTAGGGTTTGCCTGGGTCTTAATCTTGTACATTTGGAATTGGTAAAACTGAAGTCACACACTCAGCACATATGGCTGAGATGGAGGATGAGTTCTTATGTGTTAAGTACATGATTTGTATTGAATTATGTGTATTTAACCCCTCCTTACACCCACCAATGGTTAAAAAGCATTGCAAGCTTACATGTCGAGCATACAAACATTCAAACATCAAAACGTTATTCAGTGTGTCTGCTCTTTTGTTTGTAGTTTTAAACCCTTAGGGTCTATATTTATGACATTGTAATATTACTGATTCTGTACACACATATTTATGTAATTTTTAATCTGTTTATTCCATTTCTCTTTTATCACCCTTTGCTGAGATGAGTCTCTGTTTTGTACAGGTTCTTTTTCTCATTGTTTATATGACAGTGTTCTATAGTCTTTGGCTTAATTAAAGAGAACAGGCCAAATTCAGCACAGACAGATGAAGAGGATATGTTAAATGAATATGTGCTATTTGGCATGTTAAAGATTCTCTGGAACAGGGAGTGGCTATGACATGAAAGTTTCCTGGTGATACAAAATCATTCAGGATAGTCATTGCTGATAATTGTGAAGATTTGTGAAATATCCCCTATCATCCCTGGTGTAAATGTAAAATGGACTTTCAGCTTCAGTGAGTATATGAAAATGACTTGGAAAACACTATAGTTAGTTTGCAGAATCCATCAGCCACTAGGCATTACTAGAAAAGCAATAAAAACAAAACAAAAAAATTATTTGCCACAGTACTACTGTTATCCACCCAGTTCCCACCAGTGAGCAGCTTATGGTGCCTCGACTGTGGGGCTGAGCCTGGACTGATCCCTGCCCCTTCAGCTCTGGCTGGTGCTTAATGGCATGTAAAAGACATTCTGGGCGTAGATCCCGTGGTCTTCTGGACATCTCTTGCCTTGCTTTGTAACTGTCTGGAGAAAGGAGTGTGGCCAGGTTTGGGCTGCACCCACTTCACAGCTTGGTTTGAGATTTTGAGTCCAAATTGGCACAAGCAGAGCCTAAAATAGTCTGTGCTAGGGTGCCAGCCTTCGAAGACCTCACTCCTGCGTCCTGCTCACTCTTCTGCTGCAGACCTGCAGCACCTCCTCCAGAGTCACAGCAAAGCTCAGGCACATTTGGTTTTGGTGTAGTGCCCTTTCTTCAAAGTGAGCATGGGTTGGGTGCCTGTTCTAGCCTGCTCTTAGCCCAGTTTTAGCAGCCAGGGTGCAATGGAGCAGCTGTAGTTCAGCAGAAAGTGCTGTATGTCATGGTACTGCCTGCCAGAAAGAGCAAATTAATGTAAAGTACAAGCTTTAAACCAGTTTTTCATGCACATAAAGTGATTTGCACTGAATGCAGTTTAGTTTTAGCCAAGAAATGTATTCCTCCTCCACTTTGAGAATCTAGGTTTCCATGCTAACATGGTTGCACCCACGATGGACGTAAGGATGGGACTTGTACTGAAATTACACCATCCGCCTTAGCGCAGGGCTGGCGCTGGCTGTTTTCAGCAAGGGTCTGTGGCTCATTGCTCTGCAGGCTCTAGGTGCTGCTGTTTCCATCTGCAGAAAGGAGGCAGCTCGGTCTGCTGTCCTGGCTGGGAGCCTCTCTGAAGACAGCAGGAGGTGAGATTGGAGAGTACAGCTCTAGCCCCTCTCACCCTTGTGCCTCCCTAGAGCTGTGGCTGTGGCTGTGGCTGGCTGCTTTGAAGGAGGGAGGAGGTCTGATTTTTTTTTTTATTTTTTTTTTTGGGCATCATTCTGGAGCAGGCTCTGGTTTCCATCCTGAAATCCCCCGGGAGCATGCGGCAGTATCACTGTAATGCACAAGCACTCTCTGATCTCTGGACTCATCACTGAAGGGGGGATTACTGCGGCCGGGTTTGACACCGGCCTCTCCCTCAGTTAGACCACAATGAGATTATTTGCTGTGCCAGAATTTGAGGTTTGCTGCCAGGAAGATTAATTCCTCTTTATTTTCTTCATCTTCTCCTAACTGAAGCAATGTTCCTAACTAAATTCACTGATATCAGTCAGCTGCCTTGCTGTTTCATTCTTTTTGTGATTTAGTCTTATCTTATAATGCTCTTGCCTGAAGTGATTTAGGCTAGGGAATTCTGTGTTTCTTATAAGCCTAGTAAATCTACTGAGGTACATTTCTATTTTGATAGCATTTTTTTCATAGATGCAAAATATTAAACTCGGTCCTTCTTGGTCTTATAACAACCCTGGAACGGTGCTTTAAAATTATTTAGATATATTTTGTATGGCACTTATGCAGAGCTCATCACGACAAAAATCAATTTTGTTATTTTTATGATTTCTTTCCAAAATGTGTGGAGGGCTTTATTGTAAAATGTGAAGTTTATATTCTGTCTAGTGGAGCTGTTAAAAAGAGAAAGAGACTGCACTAAAATAACGAATTGATGTGATATCTTCTTATGCCAACATTTGCATATATTTTGAGGCATGACATTAAAGTTCTGTGAGACAGGTTTTGTGGGGTTTTTTTAGCATATGAAGATCTACATTTCTTTAGGAAGAGATATTTTGTGAGACATTCAGAGACATTTTTCTAATGTTGCTTGAAGTTTTTCCGATTCCCCCTGCCCCCTTGAGGTCAGAGCGATACCAGTGTGATACGTGCCTACCTCCTCTCTCAGGAGACAGCGCGTGTTAGGGGTATACTCTTTTCTGGCTTCAGCAGCCCTCTGCCCACCCGCAGGGTTACCGTATTGCTCGCCAGAGGTTCAGATCTGGGGCTGAGCCCCTTTCAGTCCAGAAGGGCCAGGCTGGCAAAGACCTCTTACAGAGTGTATTGGGACAGACAAGCCTTAAGGTGCATTCCTCTGAGCGGTCCAGCAGAAATGGGTGAGAACAGCAGTGGCAAACGTGTGGGTATGAGTTGAGATGGAGAGCGCCTTATCATCTGGCGTGTGTTATTTAGAACAAGGAGCATATCCGTGTCTGAGGCTGGGCAGGGGTGGGAAGGGATCGGCTGGTCTCTGCCTAGTGTGGTTTGCTTCCTCGTGTAGGCTGGAACGGAAGAGAAAATAAACATCAAAGGACTCGAATGCCAAAGGCTGTTAAATGCAAAGAGCCTCCTCTGTAAACTGCTAAATAACTTGGGTTCCCTTTTTATGGCTGTGCGCACAGCACCGGGCAAGATCAGTCTCAAATCGCAGGCTTTCCCCTCTTGGCAACTACCCGGCTAATGAAAAGGAGAAAAGGAGCAGCTAACTCGTGTTCCGTCAAGTGCAGCTAGCTCATAGCCATATTCCTATAAAGCCTGCTTTGTGGGGGAGGGACGCTTTAGTAGATCTTAAGAGGCTGTCCAGCCTCACAGCAGCAGGCAGACCTCTCCAAAATGCAGAAAGGTGCCTTACAGTGACATAGTCTCCTTGGCTTGACTTGCAAGGAAAAGAGGATTTCTCTGAGCTCTGTGAGGATGTGAACAAAACACCAGCCCATCTGCCCGCCTAACGCAATCAGATCAGCATTACGTGTGGGTGCTTGCAAGAGACATAGCTCCAGAAAGCCTCTCTGAAAGAGGGCAGTCTTGACAGAGAAATGGAACGCTGAAAGGTGCTTTCAAAGCATACTAACGTGATGAGGAGTGCTAATAAAAGACTCTGGTTAGGCTGACTGCAAAATGCCCAAAGCCCGTGTAGTTTTTTCCAAGTTTGCCCATCTAGAAGGTACGAGGTCTGCCCTAACTTCAGAGTGCTCCTGATGACATCACTAGCTGTTCACCTGGCGGTTTTCTTGTTGCCTATGCACTACAAAGAAGCTGGGGGTGTTTGGGTGGCTGGGGGTGAGTGCCTGGTAGCTTTCCCTGCGTTAAACAACCCTTCTCTGACTAAATTCCTGGGATTTTCAGTGAAATTTCTCCCTGGTGGAGGGAGGGATGGGGGAAGAGGAGTGTGAGTGGGCAGGGCAGGGGGAGGAATCCTGTGCCGTGAAACAGGCTGGAGATGGATCTGTTAAATAAACTGTTAAATATAATAAATTCTCTGTGCAAAGCAGAATGACTTTTACCGTACCATTAAGGCTGTAATTGCTACATTACTGCACTGTCATCTCTTGGAACATTAGATCAGGAATGTCTTTGAAAATATGTAGGAATTTAAGAAATGCATCTAGGAAGAGCACATTTGCATTTTCTAAGGGAGCCGTGGGAGGCGCCTGTGCTGCAGGGCTGTTTTGAAGTTCTCCTGCTTAAAATGAATGACATTCGTTAGCGGTGAGGTAATAGGACAGCTATTTCCCATAGCAGTTTTAGGCTTCGAGTGTCACTTTTGGCCTCTGCCTGGCCATAGCACTCTGAAGCAGGCAGCGCTGCCGCGGGTTAGGTACGAGCTGTGGCCGTCTCCCGCCCCGTGCAGGTGTCAGAGGAGCGTGGGGTGGAAATGTGCCTCCCCTCACGCCTGGCAGAAGGCTGGGTGCCATTAAAGTCACATTAAACCTATGTCTATTAAACTGTTTATTTCCCAAAGCTTTACAAAGCCAACTCTGAAATCTCATTTTGTAGCTTCTTATTTTGTTACCATCCCCTTGGTACCCCTCTGAGAGGTGGGCTCACCAGTATAATCCTGCTTGCTGTACTGGAGAGTGTGGTCTCTGCCTGTGCATTCTTCCTGGGAGTAGCTTTTGATGTGATGTTTTGTCCTGGAGATGTGGGTGCAAAATACTTTATTCTTGCGTAAATGTTACAGCACATACTAAAGGTTAATATAGTCAAAGCACTGAGCTCTCTGCTCCCCAAGGTCAAATGAAAAGCCACGCTGCCTCTAAACCAGTAGAACAATATTGATGTCACTTGAAATGTGTGTACTGCGTGAATGGTGCCAAGCTACTCTGTAATGCTGTACTAAGATTTTACGTTAGTAGGCCGTATTTTGTAATCGGATGGTGACAGTGTGCTTGTAAAATGGGCTACTAATAAGTGGGAAATATTTGATGGTAGAGTTCTGCTTTCCAAATGAGCAAAATACGGTTGCTTCCTTGATGAATGCTAAGCAGACCTTTATATAATTACTGTCTGTCTCTTAATTCGCTTGTTTGAGCTGCAGCCCTTGGGTAGTTTAGTGGGTTTTTTTCCGTAAATTAACCTTTTCTAAAACATGGTTCTCCAGTTGGTCACGCCAGAATTCAATGGTGTTCTCATTACATAAAACTGATGCAGTGAGTGGAGAATCAGACCTATTGTCTTAATGAGTTAAAGAAGTATCCCAAAGAAGTATAAAATGTGTTATTGTTCTTGTTTCTTTGCTCCATAGGATCACAGCGAGCTTCTTCCCTTGCTGCATCAAGACTGGAACAGGCCATGTCTGAGCTAACTATGCAGAGCAGTGCGATGAAACAAGGACCTATGCAGCTGTGGACAGCTCTTGAACAAATTTGGCTACAAGCAGGTAAGGCCTGGACCACCTGGAGTTCCTTTTTCCCTCCAGTGGTGAATGAGATGACTTAAGTATTAATGGAGTAGTTGAAAATCACCTTATTCAAGCAGCAAATCTGCCTATCGATCCCGGCCAGTTTTTGAAATACTGCTTATTTGATTCAGTATAACAAAAAAAATTAATACTGGAGCAGTGCAATTTTTCAGCTCACCTCTATTTTTCCATGATACACAGAAAACTTCAGTCATGCTTTTAAAAAAAGAGGGTAGATAGCTGTTCATTAACAAATGGTAGTTAGTAGAGATAATTATTTTCATTCTCCTTTTCTTACGTGCTTCCCTGTAATAAGACTGGGCAAACCATGTATTAAACATTATTTGGACTGGGAACTTCCAATCCTTGCTGAGGTTTAAGTGAAAATTATTAAAAAGAGCAAATCCTCCCTTCATTTTATCCTTGACTGTTTGAATCTCCCAAGGACTTGTAGGTTGCATGTCAGTTTGAGACACTCGTGCAGAGATCCTACTGCAGAGCACATAAAGGGAAAAGAACAGTGAGAAGGAACTCTACCCAGAGGCAATCTCGACACGTAGGAAAGGGTTTTATGTAGGACACTCAGTGAGGAACGGAGCTGTACAGCACATTCTACCATTTGCATTCCAGGATTGATAGAAAAGAGTTCTGACCCTGCAATTTTGCTTTTGAGACACAGCTCTTCTTCCACAACTGGGCCCACAGTTGTGCACCTGAAATTACGTTTGAGTGCTGTGATTGCTTCTTAGATGTCTCTGCTACCATTTGCAGCAGGAGAGAAAAGCAGACCCCACTGGAACCTTGCTGATAACTTGCTATTCTGTATGCAAGAGAACCTTGCAAATTCTCATTTAGCTAATCTGTACAATTGACAATTCTCACATAAAACGTGGAAGTCTCACCCTACTTCTCAGTAAAGATTTTTATAGCTGTTTTTGTGGGCCATTTCCTACCAATTAGACTTCAGTTCTGGTACAAAATATGTGACATTCTTTTTGTTACAATTTGACTAACTGTTAAAGAACAAAAGAAGTTACCTTATGGAATGTATCATCCTTTAAGTTAATCACATGTGTTCACTTAATGGATTGTGTATGTACATTTCAGTGAAGTGCTGTGGGCTTCAAAATCACTAGCAAGATTTTGCTTTATTCTGGTTATGCTCCTGATTTAAGGCTGCAGAGGAGGCTGATGGGGAGCAGAAAAAAACCAGAGTTTATTGTGATGAGAAGTCAGTTGTCTGTTGTCCGTCATCCT
Organism: Aramus guarauna; assembly: GCA_013400195.1. Lineage (NCBI taxonomy): Eukaryota > Metazoa > Chordata > Aves > Gruiformes > Aramidae > Aramus > Aramus guarauna. The sequence continues at coordinate 985,075 of VXBL01004267.1, read as the reverse complement.
GCAGATAGCTCTAGGCACTTTACGTTTTTACTACTGTGTGAAAAGACAAAAGCAATAAAGACCTGGTGCTTGCTGTGACCTAGCTGTGAATTGCTATGATTACTTTTCAGTGTAAATCGAGTGCCTTTCTCAAAGGTGTTAATTAATTCTTTTAGATAGAATTTATTTTTATATGCTGTAACTTTCCTATCCTATCACTTTGAAAATCTTTGTTTTGTTTCCTCCTTTTAACTGGACTTGAATCAGGATTGATATTCTGAAAATACATACTGTGACTGCTTTTTAATTTTGTTACTGAAGTCAGTTATTGCTATGGATGCAGCTTAGTGAGCTCGTGGTGACATACTGCCTATTCTCTTCTCCCAGTAGTGTGGAGGTAACTGCATTCTGGTACCCTGAGGGATGAGGAGAGGTGCAGGTATTTTGGGGTAGTCTTTACTCTGTGCAAAGAAGTGCTGTGCCAGCACTTGAATAATTAGAGGACTTCTTTGAAGTGGGTCAGACCTTAACACAGGACTCAGCGAGTCGAATAGTCCAGAAGAGTATCACTGACCCTCTGTACTGGAATCTTTCCCACCTGGAAGGAGGGGAAAGGAATAACATGTATACTCAAAAGAAGTTAGTAACTTCCAAAATAGAGATATTTCATAAACAACAAATTAAACAGAAATGTGTGGTTAGAAACAGTTGAGGTAGTCATATGCTTTTGTGTTACAGTTCACCCCAAAATTAACAGCTGTGGAAAGCAACAGGCAATTAGCATAACATTCTGATGCCTGCATCCAGAGTCCCTTCATATTCATGATAGAGCCACACCAGCATGCTGTAGATTTCTATCAGGTTTAGCTTGGACTTCTCCTTTTTCAGTCAGTGATTCTAGGCAAGTTGCCTAACTTTTTCATACCTCAGTGTCCTATCTCTAAAGGGAAAAAATGTTAATCTGCCTTTGGGAAATGGCTTGTGTATTGTTGTTTTTGTTGTCATTAACACTTTAACCTTTTTTAGTGTGAATCATAAAGCTTTAGAAAAAAAATATTACAATTTCCTAACCTCATACTACAGTAAATTTATAACAAAGCATCCGTCCTTTTCAGACGCTAACAGGATGCAGCTGTCCATGTCTCTGTGTGTGGGTATGGGTTTAGACGCCAGGCTGCAATCACGTCTGAGTTCCATTAGAGCCATTACAGGTCCCGTGCCTCTTCCTATCCCAAGGCATGAAAACTGGTGGTACCAACCAACCGATGCAATTAGAGCTCTCTGCAGTTAGGCTGGAAAGAGGCATAGAAAACCAGCTACCCAGAGCTACGTGAGGCCGTTCTTACAGCCCTCCACAGCCAGGCCAGGCCACAAAGCCAGCACATACGCTTGCAAGGGGACGGTTAGTGGGTGGTAGCTCTCAGATGGTGCTCAGGTAGGGGAATTGCTACTGTATCACCCTCCACCTGCAACTGCAATAGGAGCTCCTGACTTGTGCAGAAGCATCCCGAGTCCCTCGGAGCTGGAGAGCCCTTGCTGCGTTCCTGACGGGTCTCACAATTAGTGCAGGAGAACACGTGCATTCTTTTAACACTGGCTGAAGGTGAGCAGGGCTGTGAACCCTGTGCAAAAAGTTAAGCTCTTTTGTCCCATGATAAAAATACTTATCTCACATATAAGAGGGCATAGACTTAGTGGTTTTATCTGTAGCTTTTCTGGGTTTATGACTAGCACAGTTATGTGGGGAAGATAATACAGCAGCAGCTTTGGAAGTACAGCTGCTAAGTCCAAATGTGCTGCACTATAATGGATGCTGCACCTTGGCTTTCCCAGCAGCAGTGCCAGTGAACTTTGGCAAGCTAATTTTTTGTAACTTAGGGTAAGCAACTAAAGAGCTACTTGATGGATCTGTGGTCTCTAGAAAGAGTCGTCTTCTCTTTCATATATCTAAATAAAACTGTGAATTCTCACTGTTAATCTTATGTCCAGCCATCTCTTGTAGGACCAGCTGGGAGGACAGTCATCTGCAGCAGGGAACTTAGCACATTTCTTCAGTGGGCTTCCATATCTTGTAGAATCATAGAACGGTTTGGGTTGGAAGGGACCTCAAAGATCCACCCTCCATTAGGCCACATTGCCCAAGGCCTCATCCAACCTGGCCTTAAACACTTCCAGGATGGGGCCTCCACAACCTCTCAAAGCTCTTCCTGTTTTCCTTGCAGGTAGTCACAATTAGCTTTGGAAGAGTACAAGCTCTGCTGTCCCCAAAGACTAGAGAGGTTGTCCACTCCCTGCAGCAGACAAGCTTAGAGGAATACTAATAGGCATACTCTGTTCAAGTGTTCTGCAGCAAGGGCTGTGATTAACACAGCTTGCCTGGTCCCTTTTAACAATAACCTCCCAGCCCTCTTGAAATGTAATGGCTTCTTAAAAGGAGAGAGTTGTCTCATTAGGCTTTAATATTAATACACCTGAACATTGTTCTTGGGCCCCAAGTCTGAGAAACAGGTCATTGCAAGGAGGACTCGGGAAGGGTGCTTCAGTGCACGTGCTGCTGTGGTGCAGCTCCAGGAGAGGTGGTCTTTATGCGATCCATATGCCCGTTTTTCCTCTTTGTTCTTTTTTTCATGATTGAGAGCTTGAATTCAGCTTTGAGAGGAGAGAAGGAACTTCCACGGCATTGGTAAAGCTTGTTAACTCCTTCCACCTCTTGTTGCAGGAGGAGCCGCAAGGGGAACCCTAGAGATTTCTGGTGATAATACTGCTTGTGTTACCAAGAGAAATGTCTGACTGAGGAACTATTCCTACCCCTTACTTCCTTTCGAAAATCATGCCAGTACTCCTTTCTGTTTAGAAAATACAATCATGCTGTTTGGCTAAGGAAAATGTACTTGAAATGTTTCAAATTTATGACGAAAATTTACCTTCATTCGAAATTTTTGTAATATCACTTTTGACCCAGAGAGCAAAGCATGTCAGTACTGAAAAGAAATAGTTTTAATAGTTTTAAGCTCTTTGGGTAACTGGGGTGATTTCTTATCTGAAGTATGTGTGATTATATTTCCAGGCAGTAATAACTGTATGCTCTATTTATACAGAGCATTTTAGAATGCTGCAAGCCAGTTTTAATAAGAGTTCTAATATTCTAGCTCCTGTTGCTATATTATTTTAAGCTTTACTTTTAACTACAGTGTCCACTTTGTTTGTCTTTACTAGTACTTTATATCTGACAATTTAGCTTCTTGACTAACCCAATACTTTACCAAATATGGCCACTCACAGCAAAGTAGGTCTGGTAATTTGATCTAAGATTGGCTAAATGCCTGCTAAGCACAGTCTGCGAACCTCACCAGGTAGACCTAAGGCTAATTTAAAGGAGCATTTAAAGAAAAAATTACTAGGATAACTATTCCATGTACTCACAGTGGGGCCAGAGTGGGCTACCTGCTGTCTCAGTAACGTGCTAAAGTTTACCCCAGGAAAAAAATATTATAATGAACATGCCATGAACAAGAAATGCAAAGAGAGCCAGTGTAGCAGAGAACACTGAGCTAATGGAAAAACATCTGCTCCCCAGGGTTATGTACAGCAGGAACTTCCCCCCCCCCACTTCACAAACGTTTACGATTTATTTATTTTACTCTGTATGGGCCAGTTCCTGGGAAAAAGCTGCGTTAGAGAAGATGGGCTCTGTTCCACGAGAACGTGTCGCCGGGGCAGTGGGCTGGAATCTTCAACCCGAGCTGGCCCGCGGCCACGCAGCGGGTGCCCCAGCAGCAGCCAAGGGCACGGCCGGGCCCTTCCCTGCTGCCCCTCAGCTCACCCAGCACCGCTTGTATTTGCACAGCTTGCGCACGGGTAGTTGAGTGTTCTTCCTTCCCGAAGCTTTCAGCGATCCTAAGCCCCCTCAAGTTATTAGCTCTGATATTAAAGGTATTTATCAGGTTTGGGAGACATCTTTACTGACATTGCCAGAATAGGTGGGATCAGATACTGTCCTGCGATGCAGCACTGGTTGTTGAAGCAATTCTAATATTTTTATTTTTTGCTTTAAAAAAAAAAAAAAGGCCTTTCAAATTTTAGAATTTCAAATTTAGAACTTCCCCGCGCACTGCTTGAGTTCTTGAGCTCCATAAGCGCTGCTGATTTTTGTGGCTCTTTACGGTGACACAAAGCAGTACGAAAAGTTGGAGCCTGGTGAGGGGGAGCAGGAGGGAGTCCTTTATCACACAGCTATTACTGAGGAGAAGACAGGTGTACTGCAAAGATGGCTGCCCTGCAGTGTTTAGTTACTAGGAGGGATTAGGAACACTTCACACTGGAGATAGAAATGGCAGTGTGAGCTGATTTGGTCCCCTTTTAAATGTTTCTGGTGAAGTTAAGAAGCCAGCAGTGGTTCTAAGCCTCCCGGTTTAGCAAGCTCTGACCTAGGCTTTTCTGATGCAGGCTAAGGTTCACCAAATTCTCCATTTCTCTTCATCTGAATGCCTTCAGGGGGATACTAGGTTTTGATCTACTCTTTGCAGCTTGGTTTATTTTATTTTCTATCAATGAATTTAAAAAGTCAAAACGAGCCTTGGCCTTATATCAGTACTGGGCACTTTGGATTGCTTCCCCTATTCCTGAGTCTTCTGGATATTTCTCATTGCTGGAGCAGGACGTGAAACTTTGTGGACTGATAATCCGTTGGCATGGACGGTCTTCAAAGAGCACATGCCATTTCTTGAAATCTGGGACATGCGAACGTGCACGTGTGTGAAGACGCTTGTGAAGGATACAGGCAGCAGCTAGAAGCGACTCTGTTAAGCAGCCCAGAGCTCCTTTGCCAAGAGATAGAGAGAAACCTGTTGCCCTGCCAGTGGTACCTAGAGAACAACAGAGGGTACCAAATACCAGCATTTTCTCAGCTGCTCAGTAACTTTTGGGCAAGTGATAAAGTGTGCACAGTCATGAAGAAGGGAACAGGACATTTATTCACACCAGAGACAGAAAACAGGAATCTATATTTGTCTGGGCTGGAACATGAAGACTTAGAAGTCTTTTCTTTGACTATAGCCAGTAATGGGTGTTTTGAGAGAGGGAACAAGAAAACCCAAAAAGTGCCCTTCCAACAGGAGAATTTTTATGTCACCCTTATCAGTGGTGGCCTTATTGCCTAGAAGATGGTGGCTTGCTTCTCCCAGCTGGGAAAGAGCTGGTCCTCACCAGTGAGCAGGGCCCCACTTCACATAAAGGAACCAGCTATCTTGTAGTATTTCAAGCAATGTTTTGACTGTGCCGTTTATTATAGAAGGTAGCTGGTGGTTAGTTCTGTGTTGCTTCCGGAAATTTTCACTCTAATGCTGCATTTGTAAATAGGCTTAGTGGCCGTTTCAGCCCCTGTGAGACCTGAATTTGGAAATTTAAATTGAGTCCCTGGACTCCAGTTAACTACCAGTTTGCATGCAAAGGCAGCCTCTGAGGATGTAAATCTGTTGCCTCATTCAAAAGAGGAAGGGACTTAGGTGGATGGAAACAAGTGGCAGTTTCTGTTCTCCTTCACTTCTGTATGAAAGGTTTGCATTAAATGAAATTATTGCAGTCAGGATACAGCTTGAGGAATCTTCCATCTAATCTGCCCGCAAATTGTCAAGCTACTGCGTTGCAGGGTGGTGTCATAATATAGAACAATGAAAAAACGTCACCTGCCAGAAAGGAAAGGCAGCGGGGGAACCCTTTGTCACGGTAATAGCTCTGTATTCACTGCTGAAGGCAGAGCTGTCTCAGAGGAGTGGGTCTTTCCAGCTGGCTAAGGGCTGCTGCAGTAACAAGCATTAATAGCTCCTGAAGGCAGATGACGTGAAACAGAAATCGCCTCCCTACACATCCTCGCAGGTGCTCTCACCTTCTTAAAGTGTGAAGGGCTGCTCCCCACTGTACCATCCTGCTGATCATCTGGCTGCATTGCGCTGGCTGCGTCGCTATGCAGTAGCGTTTTGGGGGTAGATGAGAGTAGACAAGCACTTTAGATCCAGCAGGCACGCACAACCGAGCGATGTGGAGCAGTCTGCTTGTGGGAGTTAAGTGCTACCTCTTGGATAACACCGAACGTGATTCACAAGGAATGAAATTTTAACTCTTGGGTTGTTCACACTGCAGAAATACATTTTATATCCATTTTATTTTTTGGCTAAAATTACAGTTGTTGCTGCTTCTGTGGTGACAAGCACACTTAGGAAACAGGGAATGGAGTCAGCGTTCAAGGTGATGGCAGGCAACTCTGTTCCTCAGACTAGCACTGTAACGCGGACACGACTAGATGACACTGTTGTTACTCCTCTGGACTCCCTAGCAGAGGTCTGTCAAATAATGTACATTGGAGATGAAAAAAGGAGCCTGACCGCAGGACACCCCGCTTTGTCGGTGTTCTGGGAAGTGCGCTCAGTCTGTGTGTTTGTAACCGGTCTTTGGAGAGTGAGTAGCTGCTGGCAATTTCTCACTTGATGAAGGGTCTTCACTGTAGACGAGTTTAAATGCTAACAGAAACAGCTGGAAGAAGTAGGAGCTCATTTTAGGAGTTAATGATAATGTGAGTGGAGATAAGTGCTGCTCTCAGGGACTGGGCAAGACAGCCATAGCCACAAGAGGAGACGACAGTTGTTTGGAGGAACAGCATAGCAGGCTGAACGGTACTGTAGGAGAGCACAGATGGGAGCATAAGGTGGATACGGGAAAGAAATGAATCAAGGTAGGCTGGACCTTGGAGTCAGCTGGATTGCTGCTTGTGGTCTCAGTGGGTGCAGGCTCAAGCTTCAGTTAGTGAATGAAAGGAAGCAGTGCACGATTCATCCTGTCTTTGCCCATCCATGCAGTGCACTGTCTCTGCCCATACTTACAGGTAAAAATGCTGAAATATTTCCTAATAAACATTCACACTCAGAATTTCTAGCATTACTCCAGAGATGCTAATAGAGGAGGCGGTCCATCCAGGATGGTCATCCCTTTTTGCTCAGTAAGATTCAGAGAGCCTTTGGTGGTACTTAGTTCAAAACAGAATGTAAATTTAAGTTTTTATGAAGATCGTGTTAAGTGACTGACAGCAAGGAAGCTTGCAAACATGGCCTTTGGATTCAAAGCTGCAAAGAATGTCGGTACCAAGAACAATGTAGTCCAATAGTTGGAGGTTCATCAATGGTTTCCCTGAAGCATTGAACCTTTCACAGGATAAGAATTACAGATCTTCTCTACCTCTGTCAGCCTGAGTCTCCTCAGGCTAGTCTTTGGCGTGGAATCAGGTGCCACATCTCTATAACAGAAGTTCCTCGCAAAGCCTGTTACTTTGGTTAGATGTTTACTTACAGCATGATTAAGTGATGTAAGGAGATACGCTGAATAATCCAGTGGGCAGGAAGCTGCTAACCCAGGTAATGCAAAGGCAGGTGTTTCAGTATTTTCAGAACCATTGAGGAGGCAGTAGTATTACCATGATAAATTTAATGAGTCCTTGTTTTTTGGGTTTGATTTCTGCTTCTAGTTGTATTTTTATTCCATGTTGCATAAGCATATCTTGTTAATCTGTAAATAAAATGACTATGTAATAGAAGTGAAAAATGAGTTTACAGAAAACACCTTTTAATGCAGGTCTAAACGATTTCCCTTGACGTCTATTTTTAGCTGGGTGGGGGCACTCCTTTCCTTTCCAAACCCAAAGGCACCTCTCATTCTTTTTTTATGCAAATTAGGCCTCCCACACCATTAAATCATTTTTTTATTGACTATTGAGCCTGCAAAGAAATGGACTGAACCTTAATATGCTACATTACCATACCATAAAACACAATTTGTAGATCTTATTTAGATTCTGCGTTGCTGCACTTCTTCTAAATAATTGTTATTACCGAAGAAGATTTACAGGCACCCTTGAAAGAAAGAATAAGTACTCTCTATTTTGTATGCATTGAAACACCGGCTGTGCGTGATTTCACATCTAAACCCCCTTGCTCCTGATTCTTTTCTGAAATTAAACAAGTCACATTATGCTGTTAGTTGCTAATAGAGCTTTTAGTATGGCAGTATCCAGAACTTCTGCTGACTTCAAACAGTGCCAGGATTTCACCTCTTCTTTTGTGCCACTAAGTTTGTGCTAACTTTGCAAATTGTTTATCTTCAGACTGTGAATCGTCACTTTGTACATCCCCATCCTCATTATTGCCACATGCACGGTGTCACCTGCTATGCAACACTTGGCAGAAAAATGTGCTGTTCCTTGGGAAGTGCAAGTAAAATACTGTCCTCCCACAAACTTGAATAAGGCTGCGCACATACTCACCTTGACAAGATACATGGCCTTGCTTTCTGCTATTACAGATAGCTGCAGCCTCTTGGAGCCAAGGGAGGGGATGCATGCTGAGATTTTTATAATGATTAACCAGAGAGAAATGTATGTGAGTCACTCCTAAAGAGTATAGCTCTTACCAAGGAACTAATGTTTTGTTCATGTTGACAGTCTTGGAGAATGACATTTATCTGTAGCACAGCCTAGGGATGGCTAAGAAATACTCAAGCATTTGCTCAAGGATGTCTCACCTTCCTTCTAGAAGGATCACTTCAGAAGTGGAAGGGTGTTCACCACAGCACACGATCGTTTTCAGTGTGCCAACAGAAGTGCTACTTGTGGTCCTAGTCTCAAGGGAGAGCCATTCCATGGTCAAGCTGCCTTTGAGATGCTTTCCTTGCTCACCTCTACGCAGCAAGCTCCATGTTGGCATGTCAAGTCCCCACGGTCATCTATCTGGGTCTCCCAGCGTTTTGAAACTCTCAGAGTTTCAGAGCTATTTAAGAGGATTTTTCAGGCTAATTTCCACCCTCACAGAGACTTTCTGAGAATATTCACTGCCTTTAAAAGCCAGGGCGTTTAAGGTTGTGTCTAATTTTAGAATTATTTATCTAAATCTGGAGCCTGAATTAATGATTTTGAATTGGACTCTTGAACTGTCAATACTTACAGCATTGTCACGTCAGTTAAAAAGAAGAAAAAAGACTTTGGCCTTTTGCAGTGATGACATACAGAACACAAGCAGGTCATGGACCAAAGAGCAATGGCTGCTGTATGAAGAGAGAGAATTATTTTATATACATGCATGTGTACATACATACATATATCTAAACCCACTGTTTCTGTTTTAAGTTATGCATGGCAGTGAAAATTGAGTATCACTTTTGAAGCTTTTTGCGAGGATTTAATGCGTAATAAATCTAGAATTAGACTATTTCAGCTGGAAGGGACCTACAACGATCATCTAGTCCAATACAGTGATCCTCTAGTCCAATGATGATCTAGTCCAAATCCTGAGAAATGTTAAAATTTAACCATGAGATATGTTACAAAATTTGTTTAACGAGAAAATATTCAATTAACAAATTGTGACAATCAAGCACATTAGTATACCTGTTACTTTTTCTAAGAAAACCACTAAGAGAGTTGCTGAGAGTTGAAGAAAGTAAATGACTGAGCAGTCTCTTCCAAGGGGTCTCTCTTCTTTTCCTGTAGAGTATGTATGAGGAAGTAAATATGTGAATAGACAATATAAATAAGTCTCTGTGATAAAAGCCTTTTGATTTCAATAGTCTCTGAAAAGTTGAGACAGCTGTCTCATAAACTAGACAAATAAGCAGAGATAAACACTTTTAATCATCTTTTAAAATGTCAAAATACTCTTTTAAATAAGTTAGCTAATGTCCAGCTCAGTCAGATGTATCCTATTACTCTGACATGTTTAAAGTTCTCAGTAGACAGTGATGGCTTATTCTGTTCTTTTTTTCCCCGGACTATTTGGAAATACATATGATGGCTCCAAGTGGCTACCAGCCCTGCTTCCTTAGGGCTCAGTTCAGTCCTGTTTACATTCCTGACTGAGCAATCCTTAAGGCAGTCCTCTGTCAGGACAACACCTAAAGATGTCCATGAACATCTATGTAGAGCCTTTAGCATTAAAAAAGGATCCATTCAGTCAATCCACTTGTGATAGTAAGCACTAACCATAGTAGTAAGCACTGTGCAGGATCATGGCCTCATGTTTTAATATGCTTAAGGAAGATGATATGTAATTAATGTGAAGAAAGGTTTCTGGCTTATTTCAACTAATGGTGGGGTGGTTTTTTGGTTCTTGTTTTTGTTGTGTTTTTTTTTAGCTGAACTCTTCATGGAACAACAGCATCTCAAAGAAGCAGGCTTTTGTATCCAGGAGGCAGCTAGTCTTTTCCCCACATCTCATGCTGTACTGTACATGCGTGGGAGGCTTGCAGAGATGAAAGGCAATTTGGAGGAGGCTAGGCAATTGTATGATGAAGCGCTCACAGTGAATCCAGCTGGAGTGGAAATTATGCACAGCCTGGTGAGTTTGCAGGGGCTCAGCTCCATTATAGTATTTATGTTCCTGATTAATAAGAGGGGAGAGGGCTCATGCTTGCTCTGGATGCCATTGTCTTCCTAATCCTGAGAGCCAGTGACTGTTCCAAGAATAAATTTGGTAGCTTGAACCTCTATTTTAACACTGGATTGAATGTTTTTAACTAATTAGGACTTGTGTCAAAAGTAAATATTTTAATTTACAAAGCCTGATAGTTTTGGAAGTCAATTCACTGTTTTGTCTTTGCTGTTTTTCCTACTAACCATTAGGCACTTTAAATAAGCAGTGCACTGATGTTTGAAAGATTTGAACTAAATAACTATCAAATATAGATAGATATGGGGTTTGTAAACCTTGGTCTTGTGTCTACTCAAATCAAGATAAGCTAAACTTACTTGTTACTATCTTAAGCTGCAGCTTAGCTCCAATCTTCTGTAGGGGCAGTGACTCCACCTTTGTGGGGTTTTTTGGTAACACCCCTACCCAGCAAGTATTTTTTCTGTTCCACCATCCCTAAAGCAAACTTATTTAGGTACATGAGGCCTAGAGCTTAAAAACAACAACAACAGCAGCAACAACAATAATAATACAGGGAACTTTGTGGAAGACCAAGGCCCATTTCTCTTACGAAATCAGAACAGTTAATCATATTTCATCAATGATGTGTCTTGTTAACTGTAGCCCTTACTAGGTCTCTCTGGGATTTTAAGTCTTTCTTGACTAATTTAATTTTTACAGGAATTCTGTATCCATGTGACCACTTTGTGTCTTTGTTAGCAGATTTGTATTTTATGGCATAACTTTGGTCCTGATGAGGTTTGCAGGCAACTCCAAAGCTGAAGGGGTATCAGTACAGAAGAGGACAAACATAAAGTAAAGTTATAATTGATAGAAAATAGTAGAATCTGCAGGCAAGGGATGAGATGTTTGATAATAATGAACGTTCAGTGCAAAACCAGCAAATGAATAGCTGGTGCATATGTCAGAAGAAGGTTACAAAACAGCTGTGCACATATCTGACTTATATGGGGCAATATGTATTATTTTGTTGCTGTGATCCAACCTTTACAAAATGAGTTGGTAAAAACTTTGCAAGATAGAATGATGTTCTTTGTTCTGTTGTTGTCATGATTGCAGACAAGTCACTGATACCAGAGCAGCCATCAAGTTAGATGCTAACATGATACTAATAGCTTTCATTTTTGTCTTATTTTATGGGCAGAACCACATACTGTGTCTTCCCATTTCAGTTGCTTGCAATTTTCTGAAACTGCAGTCATTTGGAATAAAATTTTCTGAGATGCACATCTGCTCTGGCCCAGTTTACTTTGGAAAATGTCACCCTGTATGGCTTAACTGTTTCTGAAAATGAGGCTAAAGAAGAGACCTTAAAGGCTTCTGTGACATCTTCTTTACTGTGCTATAGTGTCTCTAGGTTTTGTCAGGAATGGGTCATCTTTGTAACATATTAATGTGCTTTTTTGATCTTCCCTAAGAAAATCCTTCCTAGGTTGTCCAAGTTATAACCTTTAAAAAACACGTTTTATACGTGCTTAGTAGATCTGTATTTCTGAAACCTCTAAAGAGTTTGTGAATGGTCATTCCCCTCAAACCCCAATAAGCTCTGTCATCTCGTAGTCAGTGATGGGAGTAAAATTTAGGTGAGGTGAAAAAGTGAGCTGGGGAATTTGGGGACAGAGACTCAGTTCATAAGTAAGTAGGGAAGAGGAAAGATAAACTCAATAAAAAGTGAGAGAAATAAGGATAAATAGAAAATAATATACAACAAGATAAGGTAAAACGGGATAGGTAAGAAGAATTAAGACTGGGTTAATGAACTAGGCCAAGACACATGGGTTGAGGGGTGGGCATGTTGGAAAGGATGAATGAAAGGAGTCGGTCTTATCAGAGAGACAAAGGAGCGTGAACCTGTAAGAGTACTTCTACTCCATAGCTTTCAGTCTCCTTAAAATGCTGAATCTTCCCATCCTGGTACCAGCAAATCTCAGTGAAAATCACTTGCTTACGCATGTGTCTCATCTCCTTTAGCTTGGCCATGCTGGCAGCCTGTGGTTTACACCTGTTAGCTCAGATAGCAAAGGTTTGGTCTACGGCAGTAGTTAGAGGATGGCACATAATGGCACTGCTTTGTATGTTTTTCCAAAAGCTAGGAAATTGCACATAACAAGTTAGAAGCATCTGATGAGCACTATAGAAAAGCCTGTAAAGAAATTAATCATTCTGCCTTCAGAACAGAGCTGGAATAATGTGCAGTAAACAAGACTTTTAGGGCTACGCATCAAATAAAAAGGGCAAAGAAAAAATAGTGAATGGTTGCTAGCTGTGCGCTGAATGAGACAGTGTCCCCATGGAGAACTTAAGACTGGGTTTATGCAATTGAGGATATTATGTACCAAGTGGTAAATTGTGCATCTCCTCGAGGCCATCAGAATAATACTGGATGCCTTTCTGAAATGTATGTATTAGCCAAGTACTAGCTGTACTGTTATTAAAAATACAAGTTCATGAGCACAGTATGTTCAGTCCTCTACGAGAGGGAAATGTATGTCTTGGATTATGCAAGAGGCAAAACTAGATTATCTGCTAGTTCTGAGTGGCTTGAAACTATGCAAGGCACATACGCAGGCTGCTGAAATTAAATTCACACGGGCTGTTTCAGTGCTGGTCTCCCCAAACATTTGAGTGCATAGGTTTCCCACACTAGTAATACTGTTGTGGATGTGTAATAATTTAGGGAAAGAGGGTCTAGTTACGAGAATTACTGTTTGACTTAGTGCAATTGGCATCCAACTGACCTAGTCCACTTTAAGGGAAAACTGTGCTGTAGACAGTGCTGATTCTCCCTGGTGTATCAGCATCAATTAGCAAAGTAGTCATGTCTCTTCCCCTGGGTTCTCAGAACTGGGTTGTCAAAGCTGTATTTGGAAAATTCCAACCTGAAGAGCGTTGCTGGCTTTAAATGAAGGGCACAGATCTAGCAATGAATGAGTCCATCGGGTGTCAATAACTTTTACACAGGGTAGAGTCACCACCATAATAAACACAAGCTCTTTCTCGGCGTAGCTGAAAACGGCTGTGTTTTACTGTGACTGTAGGGTGTTTACAATAGCTGTCAAATCCGCGTGCTTTCCATATAAAGCAGGCTGCTGCGTGGAAGAGCAGGACCGTACAGCAGGACTGCCGTGCTGAGTGCATCCGATGAGGTGGGTAGCACGCTCCACTTCACAGAGGGGTCTGTTGGCAGTTGGTGGCTGATACTGTGGTAAGCAAACCACAGGCACATTGAAAATACCACGTAGTTGTGCTGCTTCTTGCTTGCACTTGCTGTTTATAAGTGATGCCACAGGATCCTTAGGCCTGTATTAAGAATCCACCAATGGCCTTTACAAAGTAAATACTACTGGCTAATATCTCATCTAAGGAAGCACATTTGTTGTGCAGTTCTGTTTTCATTTGGAAAAAAAAGTAGAGAATCAGTTTTTGGAGCTGTTGAGAGCATACTTAAGTACCAAAGTACACCTGGTGAGGTGTGGAGCTATTCCTTTGGTTGAACAACTGCTCAACTGCTGTCAAAAACAATTGGCTTGGCCCTTAGAAACCGTACATACTGTAAGACCACAGCTCTCTTTGGGAAATATGATTTGCCAGGGTTTTGTTGGGTTTTTCTTTCCACATTTCTCGTCATTCTATCTCACATGTTTCTGTCTTCCCTCCCTTCACTAGAACAACCTTGTTTGTTCTTCCTCCTTCCCTTTCACAGGCTCCTTCTGGGGCCTGCTTGCAAAGACCATAGAGCACTTCTCCCTCCCAGGGGTGCTGATGGAGTTTTCACTGAGTAGGTATCTTCACTGGTCCAGAAACAAGAGCTTAGCCCATATCCCCATGTCTTACACTGTGACTAGGCAGCCATGCCAGATGCTAATCTCTGACAGCACATTTCTTAACCAAATAACTACTGGCTTACTTCTTTCAGTATGTACCAAATTTGGTTATGTAACATCATGATATACACAGCTTTGGGACGGTGGTAACAAAACTGACATGTGCCCAACCAAGGCAGAAAATAGAACATAAGCCAGGGCAGATGACACCTCCTTGAAAAGCGATACACAAATCCACCTACCTGTGTGTCACTAGAGAAAGACATTGAAATTTGCTAGTTCCCAGCCACGGTGCATTCAGTACCAGTCTCCCTTTTGATTCAGAGGAGGAGAAAATCAAAGCCAACATGTTGGATTTGAGTCCTAAAGCTCCATATGTAATATTGCAAGATTTAACTACAAACATGCTGAGATATTTGGAAGACTCCTGCTCAGCACGCATCTCACATAGCACTTTGTTGAGTTAGAGCAATTTTCAACATGTTTTAGTTCAGGGAAGAAGAAAAAGAATCATTTATTTAAAAGGGAAGGAAATGGGCACCCTCCTCTCTGTCACTGTGCTAGATTTAATGAAAACAACAAAAAAATACCATCAAAGAAAAAAAAAATGCTTGACTCATACTTCAGTCTTATTGATTGCAGTGGAAGATTGTTATGATTCCTCACTTTTCTTGAAGACTGGGGCGAGGATGATAAGGTTGTTATCAGAATGCCACATAGCTGTCTGCACTGCCTCATCCCTATGCTTGATAGCGAAACAAAGTGAAATATATATTGGGTTTTGTTTGGTGAGTTTGTGTGGAGGTGAAAATGGAAAGCAGTCTTCATAATGTATTTCTGTGTTCTGTTGTGACCACATAAATGGGTGGAAAACATAATCTAGTGAAAATGTATTTGATTTGTTCCATAATCAAGTCAAGTAGAACATACAGGTAACACGGGTTGTGCTAGTCATGAGAGTTCTACTTTTTCTTAGAGAGGGTGTCATCTGCACCACAAAACATAAGATTGGCAGCCACACCAAGGGCTTTACAGTCAAATAGTACCCTCCAACTGAAGCTGGAAAACCAAGCTTCCCCCTCACCTGAGTTTAAGTCACCTAAGCTGGACCAACAAATTGACTGTAGGGTGGTTTGTGACCCTTGTTTTCTGAGGTTAGTGTAGATTTTGGCCTTTCCTCAGGAACGCCTGGTTATTGTTTGGAGAAGTTCCTATGCTAAATGCAGTTTGGGAGCTATCAGCCACGTAGCAGAATCATGGAATGGTTGAGGTTAGAAAGGATCTTAGGAGATCATGTAGTCCAACTCCCTGCTCAAGCAGGTTCAGCTACAGCAGGGTACTCAGGACCAAGTCCAGCTGCGATTGAGTATCTCCAAGGATGGAGACTCCACAACCTCTCTAGGCAACTAGTTCCAGTGTTAGACCACTCTTACAATAAACAAAGCTTTTTCTCCTGTTCAAATGGAATTTCTTATGTTTCAGTTTGTGCCCATCCAGTCACTCAATACCACTGAGAAGAGTCTGGTTCCATCATCTTTACACCTTACCATCAGATATTTAACCATATTGATAAGGTTCCTCTTCTACAGGCTGAACAGTCCCAGCTCTCTCAGCTTCTCCTTGTATGACAGATGCTCCAGTCCCTTAATCATCTTTGTGGCCCTTTGTTGGACTCCCTCCAGTATGTCCATGTCTCCCTTGCACTGGGGAGCCCAGAACTGGACCCTGTACTCCATGTGTGGCCTCACCAGTGCTGAGTTGAGGGGAAGGACCACCTCCCTCAACCTGCTGGGAATGCTCCTCCTAATGCAGCCCAGGATACTGTTGGCTGCCTTTGCCGCAAGGGCACATCACTGGCTTGTGGCCAGCTTCTTGTCCACCAGGTCCTTTTCTGCAAAGCTGCTTCCCTTCCAGTCATCTCCCCAAAGTGAATCTGAAGCTAATACCAGGAGGTTTTTCTGCAAGTAGATCCTAAGCGTAACCTTGGCATGATTGTGCTGGGTCAGACCAGAGGTTCAACTAGTCCTTCTCTCCAACAGCAGCATAAGGAAGTGCCTAGGAAAGAATGAGAGCAGGGCAGTCATATATGGTATTTCTAAGGTTATGACTTAGCTCAGGGACATCCTGAGGTAGACACAGATTCTACTTGCTTAGTAATTCACAGTGGATTTTTCCTTTGTGAACTTGTCTTGAGCCTATGTTAGCTTTCAGCATTCACAGTACCCTTCAGGATGGAGACCCACAGGCCTGCTTTCTGCTGTACAAAGAACTACCAAATTTTGTAAGTTCTTGATGCAGCTCTTCCTAGCCACACTGATCCACGTTGTTCCTATTTTGGAAGACGTGACACACCACCAATCCTTATTCATCCCCCCTCTCATTACCTATTTTATAGATATCTATTACCGAACCAGTCTCATTCCTTTCATTATTGCCATTGCCTGTCTCTGAACTTCTTACAGTTCTTTTTAAGATGAGAAGGCTAGAGCAAATAATGCACTTACAAAAAATTGGCTTCACATCAAATGCAGTGCTGTAGACTCAGTGTTAAGGAAAAAAACCTCACTGTCCTATGGTGTTCCACTAGTATAATTACTACCTATGTACATTTTTATACAAATATTTTCCATTTCAAATGTTTTGTATTAACCTGATCTCGTTATCACAGCTCTGTTTCCATCTCCTCCTGCCTGTAGATTTTTTTCCTGAACAGTCAGCATCTCGAATGAATAGATTGTGATTTATAATGGCAGTGAGCAGTGTAACAGTGTTGTCTCTGGTCCTTGCAGAGGGGGCAGTGTCCTAGTCCGTGAATATAACACAGCCAGCAAGCATGCAGTTCTAGTCTTTGAGATAGATAGATAGATAGATAGATAGATAGATAGATAGATAGATAGATAGATTCTACATTCTGATTGCCAGAGGCATCCTTTTAGCTGGTGGAACACAGATTTTTCTCTGCTGGTAATGCTAGAAGCTGAAAAGCTTGTTTGAGAATAGGTTTTTGTAAAATTATGTTCCTTTTGGCTAAGATAAGTACATTGCTTTTGATTAGATTAGAATGTTTAAAAACTATATGATTCTTTGTTTAAATCTGCTTTTAATTGTTCAGTTGGATGCAAGGGGTGAATAAAAGGAGCGAGCCTTTACAAAGAGTCTTGGACTGTTTAATTTGGCCTTCATTGTGTGCTTAGGATGCAATTTCATGTTCATTTTAGTAGAAGAGTCAACCTATTGTCTCCAGACTCACATTTGGTAGCATCAGGATAATTTGAAGACTACAGTTTCCACTGATTAGAACATGGAAATGAATTATTTCTGTTCATTTATTTCATTTTACCTCACAGTATGGTGCATGCATCCTTGTTTTCAAAGGCATCCATTCACATAATAAAAACATGGCTTGATTGCTTAATATTTTTAAGGATGACATGCATTACTTCCTTGGGGATTTGTTTCATGCTGCCATGAAGTAATCATATAAATCATGGGGCAGATTCTCAGCATAGGTAAATTATCATAGCTCAATCATACCAAGGTCTGTATGTCTTTTAACGTAGCTAGGACCCTAATTAAAAACATTTTTACCTTGAAAGCTGAAGTTAGAATGCTTTCTATGCTTAAATGTGGGAACAAAAGAGCATAGTTTTCACATTAATAGAGTTATTTATCATCTAAAGAGCTGCTTTATGTTCGTAGTTTATCCAATTTGTTTGCTATTTTGTAGATAAGTAAGCCATGGTCTGTTTCCATTTTGTAGTGACATTTCGTGCTCAGGTTTTTATATTTGTGTACAGAGACTTGAACATCACAATTAAACTGCATCTCCCTGCAGTTAGGAAAACTGTGCATTTGTCCTAAGTGTAATTAGGTGGCTAATTGTATCTGGAGACACAATGAGCGACCTGGTTTTCTCTGTTCTGGAGATACTTCTCCCCAGCTGCATTTGATGCTCCCCTGCTCTTGTTTTGGCAATGGTGGTAAGCGGAGTTAGGGGCTGAGTAATTTTGATTAAGCAGACAGTTGTACTACTTTTGTGATACTGAGAATATTTTTCACAGCTACTACTTAAATACTTAAAGGGAATCTTTAAGAAATTGCTGCCATAAGAACTTGTATGTCAGTAGATAATGACAGCAAAGTGAATTTCGAACTCTTGACATACAAAACAAATCAAGTTTTACTATTAACACTTTTTAAAGGGTGGGTTTTTTCTTAAATACATACATACATTGTTTATTACTTTATTTTTGCATGGTATCAGATGTGTTTATTAGTTATATTTATTATCCAGAATTTCTATATGTAAAACATGCCTCAAGAAAAGGGTTATTTCAAGGTTTCATAAAATCTACAGACTATAGTTTTTAATTACATTGTGTCTGTGTGATCCTAGGTCAGTGTGGCTTCTGAGTTATAATATAGTAAAATGCATAGAAGTAGAAAAGAAAAAAAACCACACCACAACATCGCCGATTAAAGTGCTTGAGATGTTATGTATGCTGTGTCCTCCAAACCTGAGAAGCCACGAGCCGTGTTATTAGGACTGTTTGCGGGGGGTGCTGACGCAGAGGCGATCTCTTGGCGTTTTAGAAAGAGCGAGATAGAGCACCCGAAGCAAATGTATGAGACAGCACGCGAGCTCCTGGTTTCCCTTCCCAAGCTCAACACCGTTTCATGGTTTTTATCGAAACATTTCTGGGGCTTTGCTACTGTTGTGCAACAGGGTGGGTCCTTCCTCTTCCAGAGAGCAAAGAACTGCAACTCCGTCATTTTCCATTGAAGGCAATTCACTGAAGAGGGCTGGGGAGGAGGTGGAGCCCTGGCTCTCGCCATCGCTGGCGCGGCCAGCTCCGCTCCACTTTCAGCTGCGATTATGTGTCACACTTTACTCTAAACCTCTGTAAAACAGGGATGAAGCTACTAATCTACTTCATCTGGGGTTTGTGCAGCTTAATTAATATCTGCGCATACTTTCAGATGACAAGCGCTCTGTAAGCACAAAATCTTATTTATTATAATTATGTCTTGATTCCTATGGTGCTTTATTCATTTGGGCTTTTGGTCCACAGATTATTTTGGGCAAAGTGCTGCGACTGTTCAGCGCAAATGATGTGCTTTACAGCTCCGAGTACCCTTATGTCCCCAAATGCAAGTAGAGATGAAAAGATTATTGCGGTAGGAGTGGGATTTAGGAGGCAGATCTGTGAACTATTTCTTCCTCTCTCAAGGATTTGCTTTCACTAGAGGAGCCTGCCTTGCTTGTGTGTTGTGCCTTGCCCACCATTCTGCTGATAAATTGTTGCAGCGGTGCTGGGAAGGACAGAGTAAACGGCGGAAGCAAATGTGAATCTGCCGACTTTCTAGCACAGCCCTCTTCTCTTCCTGGGGATAAGCTATGACAACGCCTGCAAAAAATAGCTTTTTGCAGGGGGGGAGGGAGGGTGCTTCCTTTCTCTGTCAGTGAATGTATCCTTCTGCTCTGCAAAGTCAGTGCAAGCAGAACGTCTTTGTACCAGTACAGTTCTGCAGTTTCCCCTGGTGAGAGGGGGGTTGGATTTTTGAGAGAGATGGCAGACCTAACGGTGGAAAAAGCGTTTGAGTAGACAGTCATTACAAGCCTTCCCAAAAATGGAGCAACCTTGAACAAAGTGCCTTCTTTCTTTCTCTTTCTTTCTTTCTTTCTTGTCTGTCTGTCTTTATAGTGACAGTCAACAGGAGATTCTAGCAACCCAGAGGAAGACCAGTGACGTCTTCTGTGATGCAGCTTGGAGAGCTGCAGACTCTGGGACTCTCCTAGGTCTACCTAATATGGAGTGCCCAAGAAAACACTGGAAGGGTGAATTTGCTAAGTCCTAGTATCCAGCAGGATATTTTTGGACGACTCTGACAGTACAAAACATTTAAACAGTTTAGCCCACCCCATAAGTTTTCCCTCGGTGTGGGGAGATCCCTATACATTGTTAACAATTTTTCACACAGTTTTTTTTTCTGGTCAATGCACTGCATTTCTCCAGTACATTTGAAGAACAGGCAAATGGTGATATATAAGAGAGAAGGGGAGAGGAAAGAATTGGAAGGGACATACAAGAGATAGCAAAAAGCACACACTACTGCTTTAAAATACTGAGGTAAAGCATTGACCACTCAGAGACAGTTAAAATCACTTCTTTTCTATTAGCCATTCAACAGGTTGTTTCTTCCTTTTCCATCCCTCTCTGCCTCGCAGATTTCTGCAGGAGATGAGTCCAACCTTGATTTGCCCCAGAAGGCTCTTTCAATGCTATTTATTTGCTATTTTATCCAAGAAAGGCAAAATTCGCTACAAAGACTCTGAAAGTGCATTTAGGTCAGAAGATTGTTCCAGTGATGTTGAAGGAGTGTCTGAAAACAACAGAATAAACAATTGAGGACCAAGAAATTGGGAGGAACTCCTCAGCACTTTGGAAAATTTGACTCCTGAGGCAGGAACTTAATACATGTTTCCTGTTTGTTCTTCGTGACATCTAAACTTGTGCATTTTTTACACGTTGCAAACACTCCTGTTGCTCTTTTCCTCTCGTCCTTCCCCATGCTTCTATAAAGCTCCAGTCTGTCAATGACCTGCTGTTTAATATTGCTAATGTGACTTTTGCCTATGTTTTTGTAAAAGTGCTCAAGAGAGAAGCCTCGGCTGGAAAAAGAACAGGGGAAAAACCCCAAAACTGCCTATGATGGTCAGGGATGAGCAAGAAAGAGCTTGACTTGTCAGGGTAGCAAAACAAAGACTGGGAAGGGATACATCTGCTCTCTGCAGGCACGTGTGGAAACAAATAGTGAATGAATGCTGTGGGGAGAGAAAAGCTGAATCAACTAAAGGATGCAGAATATCCGCTATAAATTAGCGCTGGAGATTGAAGAGGATTCCCAGCCATCGGTGCAGAGAGGTTCTGGAGCAACCTTCCAGGACGAGATGTGGGAAGAACAATCTGACCCCTCTGGTACTGGAGCTTGATCAATTTATGAGGGAGGGGGCAGCCCCGAAGGTCCCCGTAAGTAGGACTTAATCAAAACAGCGCTTGCCCATTCGGGCATGCAGGCTGCCCTGCTCAGACCACCATTGACTGAATTCATACTGTCCTCATGTGTGACCTGAAACCCAGAGTGGCCAGCTAAAAATGTCCTGCAGGCCTACCTGCTGTCTTGCCTTTCTATTTCCTTTTTCTGTTGAAGAAATTCTATTCCCAAAGGCATTTTGTAATTATTTTGAGGTTTATTATTTTTTAAATTAGAGGTGGAGTTTGAATGTTAGTAGGGCTTCCCTGGAACACAGCCCTGACCTCCATTTTTTATATATATTTTTAATGAGTTGTCAAGAGGTTTGTGTGTATCATGGAGCAGAATGGTGGATGTAGCTGGACTCAGGAGAGTTGCATTGAAATTCTCTTAAAAATAAGCAGCATTGCGGCAGCTCAGCACTATTGACAATAACGTCAGGTCAGGTTTAATAGCAGAGTTCCTTATTGAATGAATCCACCCTGTAGGAAACAGTATGACCTTCCTGTGTGTGCGCAAGACAAAAAAAAAATCAATGTTAATCCCTTGGGAGGAAAAAATACAAGATTAACGGAACAGTTGAGTGAGTCTAATGAGAATCAGATGGCGAGAATGTTAATTTGGAAAGAGATACTCATATAAGCTGTCTGAAGGTATAATACGGTATTTTCCATATATCACCAAATGCCATGTATTCTCCTTAGATACATATCCGCAAGATGTAATTTAATGGATTTGCAACTCTTCTGTATGGCTTCATGACAGAACAACAGGGGATTTTCAAGCTAATCACCTTTCAGTGGGGAGATTTATGACCAGTGTAGTTAGCCGAGCCTTTCCTCCATCAGGAAGGGCATGGACTGGAGACAGTCGTTGGGCGCAGCATACCAACTGGGAACTGCTTAATCAGAAACAGGCTTGAGCATCTCTGTCTTGCGGTTGCTCTCTGGAGTCATGCAGCTCACTGGCATTGTTGAATATAATGTTTGCCTAAATCAGTCCTCATTGCTAGTATTTTTGGAAGTTGGGTGGGTAGTAATTTTGCTGTCATGCTTTACTTCATAGCCATCGGCTTTGTAAGAAATAAACAAAGCGATGGGCTTTTATACTTCCTCTACGCTTCTGAGAGTCTGAGGTGGCAATTCCATTTTAAGTGCTTTTAAGTCATAGGTGAACATTGCCTAGTTCTCAGCCTTTATCTTAGGAAGATGCATTGGTCACTCTCTACCTGTTGCCCAGAGAGAGGGACTTCTCCAAGGTTGGCACAGAGCCCCTTTTGTTAGGCTCCTGCTCTGCATTGCCTTGTGGAAGAGTCTACCTCTGTTCTTCTCCTGAAATACAGAAAGAGTGTGCAATTCAAGTGGGTGCCTGTGTGTGTATAGATCACATACCTCTCTTAAATTAGTCACATGAGGTAGCTGAGTATCTGGTGCACGGCCTAAGGCAGGAAATGAGGTGAAATTACATTGACTTGTTCTGGAGAAATTACTGCACTGATGTTTTCATATTTAGCCCAGTTCTCTCATTGCTTGTGTTCACCGGTTCAGCATTCATTTTAATACAAAGAGTAGGCTCATAAACACATCAGGTTTACAGTTGCATCATTTACCAGGCTGTATCTGCTTTCCAAGATTGTCACCAGCATAAGAGACTGCAAATAAAAATCAACTGGAACACACATGGCAGCATCTCAGTAGTGCCAAGCTGTACAGTGGAGATTATTTGTTTATGCTTTTATTTGCCAGCATTGACTAAACAAAGATAAGAATGTAAATGCTGTAGCAGAGGTTCCCAAACAGGATTACGGGGGTGATAGGAGCTAGCACTTAGCATTACAATAATAGATGCCGATGTGGGAGAGACATCACTGCCCGCTGCTCCTCTTAGATCCGAAGAGCAGAGCAATAAAAGAAGAGGCAGGTCTGTGGAGCTCTGTGTGAGGTTTGCTGCTTTATTCAGGATCATTAATCTTTTAGGGTTTGATTCATTAGGTTTGTACTGTGTGAGCTTTGCTTTGACTCCCCCAAAATCCAAATTGTGGTTAATGGGGCTCCGAAGGAGTGCATTACTTGGAACCTTGGTAAGTTTTACAACAAACCAGGCAAGCTCAATATCAGCTCTGAATTGAGTAGGGAAGCAGGCCTGCAAAACAGCTAATTTTGAATGTCAACATGCCTGGTACAAGGCTAATTGAGATACACAGAAACTGCCATGTGCCTTCTTAATTGCATTTAGACAAGATAGACAGTATTTGAGTCAGCTCGGCAGTGTTCCAGCTGATGAAAGCATTGATGATACCTGACACCAGTGATGATATATTAAGTGCACTTAATATCTTGGTGCACATGTCATGAGGCACATTAGAATCATAAAAGAATTTAGGTGAGAAAGGGCCTTTCCTCTGGAGGTCGTCTGGTCCCACCTCCTGCTCACAGCAAGGCCAACTTCAACTATAGAGCGGCTTGCTCAGGGCCATGTCCAGCTGAGCTTTGAATATTTCCAAGGATGGATATTCCATCACCTCTCTAGGCCCATCTTCTGATGCTGCACCACTCCTTGTGAAGAATTTTTTCTTGATAGCTAATCAAACAGAATTTCCCTTGCTGGAGCTTAATGTGTTGCAACTGAGCACCACTGAGGAAAGTTTAGTCCCATCTTTTTTTCCATTAGGTAGCTGAAGATAGCAATCGGATATTTCCTTGGCCTGGAGAGGGAAAGGCTGAATTAACTGCTCCTCTCTCAGACTCTTCATAATATTATGGTCCCCCCAGCCATCTCAGTGGCCCTCCACCTGCCCTTCTCCAGTTTGTCATCACCTCTCTGGTACTGGGGAACCCAAAACTGGTGGCAGCACTCCACATCATGTTTTGCAAATGCCAAATAGAAGGGAATGATTCCTTCAGTCTGCTGTGATGCATTACCGAATGCAGCACAGTATGCCATTAGCCTTCAGCGCTGTGTGGGCATCCAGTTGACTCCTGCTCAGTTACTGTCCACCAGCAGCCCTACCTCCTTTTCTGCAGAGCTGCTTCTCCCCCGTTGGCATCCAGCCTGTAGAGTTGCATGGGGTTATTGCATCCCAGGTGCAAGATGTCACTGTTCAGCAAATGAGATTCCTCAAAGCTCCAGCAAGGCTCAGGCACTGAAGGGACAAGCAAGACCCGCATCATTAAGGGCCAGAGGCCAATCACACATAATGACTTTCACACTCAGAATAAGTAAAAGATTAAGTTTGGTCAGTGCTTAAGTAAAATATAGAGCTGCCCTCTCTGAGTTCTGCTGAGGTTTTGGTATCAACTCTGAAATTTTCAGTAACCTACAGTGCCCTTTGTACAGAAAGCCACACACCAGTCAGTATTTTTTTCCACATTGCAGACAGTAAGGAATGGTATTGCCTAAGGCAACAGGAACAAAAGCAGAAAAATGTGATAGTGTTAGGCCTGTCGGGAAATCACTAGTCAGTGGAAAGCTGATGGAGTAAGTCACCTTTGGTAAGGAGGGACCCTGGTATGACCTTGTGATTTTGTGCTTTCAGTGTTTGTGTGTAAACAGCAAGCTGCTGGAATGGTTCTGGCATCCTCTGTGGCCTACAGCAGGGAAACAAATGCACGTGTATGTGTGTATACACACAGGTTTGCATACCTCCGAGCTACAAGAAATGTAGTGTCAGCTGGTTTAACAGGCACAAATCTGGTATGAAGCCCCAAATGGAAGGAGCATCTCCTGTGTCCCTTGATCGGTCTCTTCTGGTGTGGGTCTGGTGCTTTGGAAAGGCGACAGGTCCCCAATGCCATTTGGTAAGTGGGCTGTGCTCTGGGGTAGAGAAGAGTAAGAAAATTAAGAGCCATATTCTCAAGAGGACTTTCTTTGCAGAACTAGCCAAGCCAGGGCAGGAGGAGTCTGTAATTTATTGAAAGAGTGAAGCTTTGTTTGTAAGCAGCGATCCTGAAACGAGTAGATCGGGAGGGCAACGCTGGATACCTGAAATGGAGAGCCAGTGGGAAACCACGATCTGTGCATTGGCTCTCATGTATCTGGGGCTGTTAACCCCAGGGTGATGAAAAACTGCTACTCCATTTATTAGCATGGCAAACACCGTTGCCATTCAGTGGTAAACTTATCCTTGTGATCTCTGTCTCTCCTTGTGTTACAAGCAACAGCTCCCCGTTCTTCTCTGCAGCCTGTCAAGGCAATCTATGTATTGCAGATCTTAACACCTGCATTGAACATGACATAAACCAGCACTAAAGAGGCAGTGTACGGCTGAAATATAGCACTTGTTCAGCACATTTACGCATAGCATACCAACCCAGCCAAACCTAATTGGTAGCGAAGGATGAACTACGAATTGCATTTAAAATAAATTCTCAAGCAGCTCTGATTATTTTTTTTAAACAAGAAGAAAGGTTAGCTTCATCCTTCTGTAAATATTCCCCAGGGCACTGTTCCCCAAAGCAACTAATGGTGAGCAAGTTTGGCACTTTTGTGGAATTGCATGGGTTTTAATAAGAGCAGTATTATTCTCTTGCATCTAAACAACATCTCTAGAATTTCTGAACTTCTAGTTATAGTAATTTTTGTGCCAGATTGGCAGCCAGTGGTATTTTCTCTTTGAGGCTGTCACTTGCAGCTCAGCAGAGCACAGGAGTGACTAATACTGACAAATGAAGCTAGGTCAAATTAAACAAATGCCGCAGTAAAGCATTTCTAAAGTCATACGTGATCCCTTACTGCATTGTGAGGCTCAAAGCTTGGTATGTTGTAGGAGAGTGTGTAGACTTGTTAACATACAGCCAGACCCCACAGCTTTTAAATCTTTTCTGAACTGAGATTACGTACATGGGGCTAGTTCAGGATGGGCTTCTGCAGGTACAAGCAGATGTAAGTTCTTCTGCTGGCTTCAGTGAGAGTAAGAGATTCTGCACATATTTCATGCACATTAAGAGCAAAACTGCCTGGAGTATCTTCAGCACTGGGTTCATGGACCATTTGGTATCCTGTTTGCCTGAAAAGTGTCTTGCTTTGAGAGCAAGAAAAGTAAATAAACATAGAGAGAGACTGATAAAACCCACAAGCCCTGGAGATTTCTAGGCTTCAGGAGCAGAAACCCTCACTTAAGGATTCCTTGCTGCTGTTCCTAGAACACCACAAATAGGTCAAACAAGCAACCTTGAAAGCTCACAACTGCTTTTCACTAACGATAAATGATTGTGCAGGTATTTGAGATAAATATTAATTTTACATGTCTGCAGCTTTAAATTATTTTTTTTTAATATCAACGTAGTCAGCAGTGGTTAGAAGACTTTCTCATGTCATAGATTTTGCATGCTCTGAGAAACTCTCTATTCTATATTATTTGTCGGCTGACACAGCAAATCAGACAGACTGGAAGCATATACCATTTTTAACTAGTCTCTTTCTTTGAATAGTGAATGAAGAACAATCAAAGGAAATAGTTTGGAAGTAACCCATTGTTTGAAAGCAGCTTTCCCAAACCAGCAAATATAAAATAGCAGCATCAAAAATAGCAGCATCACAAAGTAAAAACAGCGTATATGTGAGATCCTTGAGCCAAAAGACAGCCTATTTTTTATAAATTTATTTTTAGCTTGGTCAGCTGTACTAAGTGATTTTATCAGTGTAGCTAGTCTCTGGAATAAGAATGCTCACATAATGTAGTGTCAATGCAGGCAGCTATGACAAGTCATGATATATACATATAGCACAAAATCCTTTCAAATCAAATTCATACAACTGAAATTCTGTAAATGGATTAAATCTTGATAGTCTTGCACAACTAAATTTCACACTCACAAGCTGGCATCAAACAGGGACAGAAGAGCAGCCTCATTGGAAGCGCAGTCCTGCTATTTTTGCATACTTTGAACTAGACGACTTGCAAACTTTTTTCCATCTCAGTGGTCGTAGAGCCACTCAGCTTGAGAAGAACCAAAGGGACTGCTTCTCTGCATCTCCTATTAGAAGAGAGCTCCTTTTAGAACAGACTTCCCTTGCTCAGATACCACTGAGCTGATGGTGAAAGGTGAAACCTTTAAACAAAAAGGAATTATGATGGCTTTTAGGTTTCTATGGCAGCATATCCCAGTGCTTGGGGCAAGGAAGAAAAGCCTCTACACTACCTAGCCTTTTACACTACCTAGGCTTGAGATGTTAGATAGGATTTGTTGTTCTCCTCAGGGAAGGGGGTTAGGGAAGCAGCTGTGTAGGTGTGGATGCCACCCCTTTCCCCAGGTGTCTAGCACTGCTGCACACAGCTTTGACAAGCCTAAGTAACTTGAACACTACTGTCCCTCGCTTAACTGTATCCATCACAAGAACCTGATGCTTCCACAGCTCCTCCAGGATGTTGGGAGATCAGCACTTCAAGAGGTAAGCCAGGGAAGCGATAAAATTATCCCAGACAAAGCCGCCGTGCTTCCAGTAGTCCCCATCTGAAGGAGAAGAGGCAAGAAGGCCTGGAAAGCCACCGGCTTTCTGTAATATTGTACATCTTAAGTGCTGCTGCTAGTGCTCTTACACCGCACGCAACCAACTAACAGCAGTTGTGGTCAGCAGCCATGGCCTCACAACAAAGGATAAGGGATGGCCACGGTTAACGGAACAAAGTACTTGATAAGCAACAAGTCTAATGCCTTAAAGAGGGTGAGGGGTGGCCATGGGAGAATTTTTTTAGATATTTCTGTTCAAACAAAAACCTGAGGGTGGTTTCAACACCCAGGCAGCATACAGACTTAAGAGCAAACAAACTTCAACTGCAGTAAAGCAGGTGAGCAGTACATAGCAGGTATAAAGTTAATTCAAAAATAGAGGTTTTTTTTAAATATGGAATGAAACTGTGCAGGAGATGCAATCTGAACGTGACCTGCTGTGGCCTCCTTCCTGTGCAGTGTGATACACTGCATTGTGGGGCTGTTTATCAGCAACAGAGCACGGGCTTGCATTCAACATTTCTTTGTTCTCCTCCATACCACCAGCACCCTTAATTCAATACTCCCATCATGTGTTTGGCACGAGCAGTTTATGCTAGTTCTGTCTGGAGTTATTTTGCCCTGCAAGTGATCTTGTGAATGAGTTTGCCCAGCCTTTAAAAACCAAACTCTCAAGTATACCTTTGCAGAGTGTTTTTCAGCCTGAGCAAAGCTAGTGCCTAAGCAGGAGTGAAGAAAGAGAAAAAAAAGCCTATTTTCAGACTTCCTAAGTGCAGCAGTGTCACATGGATTTCTCCTTAAGAAACTCCTGCAGCTGTCCGTCAGAGCTAGCCGGCAGCAAAGGCTGGAAGCAGAACAGGGGCTGGGGGAGGGAGTTCATTCTCATACTGGGCCAGATCCTCTGAACAATAAAGCCAAGTGGGTAAAAGCAAAAGACATGTTAACTGAAGCGAGCTGAACTGTTCCTTCATCGATGCCTGAGGCTCTCTGAGTTTATCCTACATTTAATTCTGTCGTTTTGGGGCCAAATCCTGCACTGATGATAGGAGGGTGACTTTCTCCAACCCTGCCTTACTCCATCAAAAACCCTAGACCTTAATATCATGAAAACCAACCCAGCTACTCTGAATTTTTGTTTAAATCAAGCCTGAACAAAGGTATTGTTATTTAACTTAAAGTTCCAGTTTAAAAAAATAACTAAAATCCAGTATTGCACCTGATAAGCTCTAGATCTTAGTTAAGCTATACCCTAAAAACCACAAAATGGAGATGATGTTGAAAATCCTCAACCAGCCTCACCCCATTAAAGCTACTGAGGTTTTGCCAACATGTCCTCGCCGGAGCTATAGCCAAGGATTTAAGAGGTCCATGTTTGTTTAAAATTGTCTCCAGACTACCTGAAACTAGAGGCCCAGGATCTCTGCAGAGCCATCGGGCATTGTTTTTATTTGTTTTCATCTGTGCATGAATTTCTTTGAAAATACCCAGCAGAGCAATAAGAAGGGATTGTTTTTAATCTTTAGAGATGATAGCATGCTGTTATGCATCAAGGACACTCAAAAACAAAGCATCGGATAAACTGTACCAGGAGATTTTTTTTTTATTTTTTTTTTTAACTCCAGGCTTTTCCGAAAATAAAATGCGTTCTGCATGGAGCTTGCTGTTGATGAGACATCTATAGGTTCGGTCTGTCGTCCCAGAAGCATTAACACTACCGTGTTCAGACAATTTACATGCGTGCGTGTGTGAAAACGCAGCTGGATTCTGCCAGTGCTCAGCACCCCGAGGGAGGGCGGTCATTATCACTACAGGGACAGCTGGGACCTGGCCTTGAGCCAAGACCTTGCTTAATGCAATCAGAAGATTTCGGTGATAGGGAGTGGATTTTACATCCCCTTCTCTGGGAGAGGGTAGCTGAAGTCGGTGTTTTATACCCTACTGCTGCCTGAGTTTAAAACTAGCCTGTGCGTTTTTGTGTTAGGCTGGACAGCACAGTGGACAAAAGAGCACCTTCTGCCACCCAGGCTTCAAATCTTATTAACAGCAACTATTTATATAGCTGCAAATACATCATTTCTCTTGTTTGAGATCTCTTCAGCAGTATTCTTCCCTGCCTGAATGAACGAGGTTATAAAACACGGTAATTATAAATCTCATTGACTGCCTTGCGTTCAAGGGCGTGTTCCCCCTGAGCATTGCTGTGAAGCATGTTACCCAGGAGACTGTCCTGTACAATCCAAACCAGAATTATTCTGACCCAGCAAGCTTGTTGGAGGGGAGAACATTTGGGATGCTGACCTGCTACCATGGCAGAGTAAATGCATTTTTCTCATTTCACAGCAGGGCAGTGCCACAGTACAACAAGGCCAATACATTCAGCTATTCTTCCGAGGCATGACTTACATCTCACTGACAAGCGCTGGCTCCGGAAAGATGCAGAAAGGGAGCGCGGGACAGCAGTCGCAACCCAGAAGTCCTGCTGACTGTCTGCACAATTTCAGCAGCTTTCTCTGAAAGGTTTGGTTGTCTTGGACCTTTCCGGGCAAAACCATAAATACATTGAGACACTATAACACAGTATCAATAAAACCCTTTCTTAAAAGGTGGCTGTGCTCGTAAGAAAGGCTAGAAGGTGTTTAATGAGTGACAGCTGGCTGTTCTGCCTTGCACTACTAACCATGGCATGCTTCAATACCATCCTTTCCCCATCGATCTGATCATAGTCAGGATCTGTACAGGTGCTTTCCTCAGTCCTGAGGGGTTTATTATTGGCATCAATCATGATGCCCTACAGTCGGGAAACTACACAAAGCCCTGTCAATCCCTCACTCTTGCAAAAGGTCTGTAAAACTTGAGCAGGCTTATGCTTGGCGGGGGGGGGGGAAGCACTTCCTAGAACAGTAGCAAACGCAAAACACTGCTGTTGCCATCCATTTTCTCAATTACTGTCAGTGCACAAAAGGAACACAGTGGTAGCCTAGGCAGTTGCATCCTCTTTGTGCTCAAGTAGGAGAGGGAGATGAGGTGCAGAGCAGTCGCTCCCAGCAGGTGTGCAAACCAATTGAGTTTAATTAGAAACATCCTGCTGAAAATGTAAATGTTTTACAAGTACCTCATCCCCATCCGGGGCTGATGCTGGAGCCTGTGTTGTGTTGAGGCTTTGGCACGACGACAACAACAACTGAAAATGCCCCTCTCCCTCGCTTGCTGTCTCCAGCGCTCCCCAGACACATGAGCGCTGGACTCATGTCCTACTGCTACACGGCCGGTCTCTTCCACGTTGCTGCCTCCCTGGGCATCTCAGAGACGTAGGCTGGTTCGTTTAGTGTACCCGTGCCTGTCCCTCCTAGCACAAAGGCAGAGCAACCTCATGAAAGTGAAAGGGCGTTGCTAGACTCAGGAATGGATGCAATGCTTGGGGTAGTACTGTACTTTAAAAGTCCTCTTCACTCCATATGGATTAAAAAGACTTCACCGTGTTTGTGATTTAATTCTTTTTTTTTTTTTTGCTTAGGTTTGTGGGCAGCACTGAAGTGTATCTTATGTCTATGTTTCCGTGTGATTGCAGGAGTTACCTAGTTCATTATATTTAGGCAATTGAGTTTTTTCACTAGTTTGCTGAAAATCATGAGAGATTGATTTCACCCTCTTTCTTGATGACCCAGGTTTTTTTTCCTCTGGCAGTTCTCAACAAAATTCATTTTTCCCTCCTCCAAATACAGTATCCATCTTTAGACTACTGCCAAGCTATGTAACCAGCAAAATAACCGGTCTGTAGTGCAGACAGCTCTGGTGCCATCTAAACAAGAGATACTCTACAGAAGTTTTCAGTGAATTCAGACCTGGTTCAGGTTACTAGTCATCCTCTTACCTGGTGTCTCTGGAGAGGTTGCAGCCATTTTTTCCATTCTCTTCAGTGAAGTGACAGGCTGATGAACCCATGCCTGCAGAGGGGGTATGCAGATGTTTTAGGAAATTGCATGTATGGTTTCTATAGATGGTAGGCTGTCTTAAGCAAAAAGAGAATTATCTATTCCTCACCGCACATGGTTTTAGACAGCACTGTACTCCTATAACATCATTCAGAGCTCATGTAGAGCCATGTACCTGCCAAACCAACAGCTCCTATGGTGCTTCTGTAGGAGTGAGGTGAAGTGCAACAAGGTAGTTCTGCTGAACCAATTCTCTACAAATCCCATGTGCTTGTATTTATGTAACAAACCAGCACCTTTTCTCAGTATACCTACATTGCTTCTAAAACTAAAATGCAAATATTAGAGTATAAAGCTAAATACCTTAATCACATGCCAACAAAAACAATTACTGATTGCTGTATTTTGGCTAAATATTTTGATATCAAGTATCCATCTGTAAAAGACCATCATATCACTTTGGAGTTTTAAACAGTTACAGAAATGCAGCCAGATCTGGACAAATATGCTCGGTGCTTGGATGAGTAACAGTTTTTTTCATGCTTGACTTCCAGAAAGATGACAGATATGGAAGTGTCTGGTGAGGTTATTACATGACAATTAGCAGTTGTTTCTCGTCTGACAGATGTCCACATCAAAAAGCACTGATTGTCTCTTTGGTTTGCAATTTTAGAGATACCATAATCAAGGAGTTTAGACCATCTCCAAGAGATACTCTCCTTTGCACCAACAGCGCAGTCTCATTGCCTAAGTTCATGCTGGGGAAAGTCAGATGGTGAAATATTATGGCAGATGATTTATGTGGAAGTTTAAGTCCTTTCCTCCAGCACAGAATTAAAAATTGCAGTTATTTCTGTGGATAGATCTCTTATCCAGGATAGACGAGCAAGCTGTATTTCAGCATTTTGTTTACTAGTGAACAGTTTCAACAATGAAGCAACATACAGTATGCACACATCACACTGGTGGCATTGCTCATCTGGGACTGCTAAGAAGCAAGAGAATGGAAAGGAAGAATTTGTCAAGAAGGGGAAAACGACTTCACACGAACACATTCTGGTAGAGAAAGTTCACAAATTCTCTGTAACACAGAGACATGTCTCAAAAGAAAGCTTCTTAAAATGTCACAGACAAAATAGTATTATTCAGCTAATTCAGGGGAAAAATAGCTGGTTTACATTAGTGCTGAAAAGAATGCAGTGCAAGCTGTGACCTAAATGAGTCTTTCTGCCTGTAATCCAGAGGCCTGTCCTCTAGCCTTTCCCTCCTGCAGCCCACTGAAGTTAAAAGGAGTCCTTGCGTGAGGGTTTTTTGCCTGAGGTAGGATTGCAGAACAATGTGCTGTGCCTGGCAGTGTAATTTTGAAACATTTGCTAACAGGCAAAGGTCTGTGGGAGCAGACATGAGAGTGACAGGTGGGATTTGATAGCAGAGATTTTGTGCAGCTGCCAAAAAATCACAACCCAGATGCCGGAGCTGAACACACTCTGCCTGATAGGAATGATGTTCAGGGGAAAAGAGGAAGTCTGTCAGAGAGAAGAGTGATTCTGAGTCCAGCGCTGCCTTACCTTGTCTTTCTCCTGGGTCAGACAAGGCACGGTAGCATCTATGCATCAGTAACTGGCTGAGCACAGAGATGTACTGCATTTGTTCATTATGCTGCACCAAAAAGTACCTCATCAAGTCAGACTCCTCTTTGCCTCTCCAGAAGCTTATTTAAAACCCCTACTTACCGTCTGCTTTTCCTTATATCTCCTCTCTCTCTCTCTTTCTTCTCTGCATGAGCTATCTTCTCTGAGCTCCCTGTTCCCCTCACACATTCATTCTGCAAGGTACATTTTTATTGCTGCTCCTCAGAGACCATATTCTTCCCAAGACATTGATCTTCCTTACTTTTTTCTCCATCCTTGCTCTGTTGGAGGTCAGTTCCCTCTCTGAAAAGCACCAGCAAAGAGAGAGAGCGAACGTGCATGCATTGAAACAAAAAGCACAGGAGCAGACCAGGTGTCTTTCACCCTTCCACAGCCACCCTGCTCAGCAGGTAACTGGGACTACCCCTGTATCCAGGCTCTAAGGGCATCCGCAGACCGACTGGTGGCTAACATACTCCCACACCCTAGTATGAAAGATCTGGGCAAAGCCAGCAGCCTGCAAACCAGGCCAAGCACTTCACCCCTTCTGCCCAAAGGAGGAATTTCCTAAAAATACATGTCCTGACATACCACTGAGCCACATGGCACAGTGAGTGCAATCCTATTTTCAGCCTGCTCTGCAGGGTGACATAGCTAGTTACACCTCCTCCCAAAAATGGCACGTCAGCAGCGCAACACTTGCTGGTGGACCATCAGGGCAGCCTCCTGTGGGACGGTGCTCTCCACTGGAATTCCCCGTCAAGTGATTGCACGCTCGTCGGGCGTTAAGGCTGCGGTTGCAGGAAGCATCCCGTTGTGCCGAGTGTAGTCAGGACAGCTGCTTTCTGCCCGTCGGTACAGCAGTGGTACTCTGCGAGTCCCCGATAGGTGGGTTACGTGCTGGGGAGGAAAGAGCAATCAAAACTAATTCTAATCCTACCCTAATAGAAGCTCTCCCGATGGGTATTATGCCTGTCTGGCATGGACCTTTTGCAGCTCCACCAAGCAGGACGACAGTAAAGCAACGTTTGGCTTTTGGAGACGGCTGATAGCCTCCTTCCAAACCATGACTGGTTAGCAGATTCTGTTTTCCCAACTCTGAGGCTTATTGCAGAATTCCAGGAATGTTCCTGTGCTTCAGATATCCCAAAATAACTGCTCTAAGCTCTCCTTGGGGAAAAGCAATCCTTAGAGCAACCTCTTAACTCAAATTTTTGTGTTGAAGCAGCTGAGCTTGAGGGAGAGAACATGTCTTTACCCTAGTCGCTGGCTCCCACAGGAGAAATGACCATTTGGGATGCTCACATTAATAAGTTTGTGTGTCAGCTCACTCACTGTCCAAGGAATTGCAAACACTTTGTTCTCCTTTCTGTTTGCTGCAGAACCCCCCTTCCCCCACTGCCATCCTCCCTGCAAATCCACTGGTTAGCTGGCAGCTCCAGCAGCCCAGCCACCGGAGCAAATCTGTGGCTGTGCAGCGGGATCATGGCTCCTGAGCACCAGTTAGGAGCTGACACAGTTGTTTTGCAGGTTTGTTGCCCTCTCTCTTCCTCTGCAGTTGCCAGGCTTCCTTTCTCCATGCAGAGGAGACAGCAGAGCCATCGCAAACAAGGTGATAGATGATTCTCTGACACTGAAGCCATCGCTTAGACGCGGCCATTTCCTCTCCTGGGGGAACTGCGCGTTTCCCTCATGAGCAGAGACCGGACCTGCTGGGTGTTTGGGGTTGTTGGAGGGAGCAAATCTGATCCACTGCACAGCACAGAGATTTCAGTCCATTAGCCAGAGGGCTGGTGCTCTGCTTCTCAGAGGTGGATTATCCTGGTTTCCAGGGAATCCGGAGCTCCCGTTTATCAGTGCCAATCACTTGCATTCCTCTGTTGTGGTAAGTTATTCTCCGTGTCCCTGAGGTGCTCATTACCACATTATTCAGGCTCTGTTTACGTAACTTTAGAAACCAAACTGAATTCCTGAAAGACAAACCTCCCCGGCTCTTCTCTGATCCCTTCTCTAAAGTGTGCGTAACACCTTACAAGAAAAGAACCCGATACATTTCTTAAACCCCTCGAGTTCCTGGGGTGGTTCAGTCATCTCTGGAGAATAAAACTTGCGTCCAGGCCTAAAGACATTGTCCTAGGTCTGTTTTCTCCCTGCAGCAGATGCCTCTCCACTGAGCTCCAATGTCATCTTCCAGGAGATTACTAGCTTTAGTCGTGGTATCCCATCCACAGCCCTCAAGATACCACTGCAGCTCTGCTAATCAGTATTGTCCTCATGCTGTGCTTTGCTCAGAGATCAAATTAAAGCCTGGAAATTGTTGTAGTCAAGTTG
Source organism: Aramus guarauna (assembly GCA_013400195.1). NCBI lineage: Eukaryota > Metazoa > Chordata > Aves > Gruiformes > Aramidae > Aramus > Aramus guarauna. The sequence goes on along the minus strand of VXBL01004267.1, from coordinate 949,428 downwards.
ATCTACAGCTGAACTCATAAATGACATTTCAGAAAGTGCTCAGGGAATTGTCAGAAGGGAGAAGGGGTGGAATGACTATCCCCTTTATACTTCAACCTTCAAACACTGTTTTTCACAAACAAGGAAAACAGTTATATAATTAGTTTGAATTCTGTGCTTTTTAGGCTGCCTGTTATCACACCAAAGACAGGACAGAGTGATAGACTATAGTAATACAGTATATAAAATAGTATGTAGCACAATAACAGAATATATTGCCTCCCAGTACATAAGACATACCTGCACAAACAGGGAGGTGGGAACTAGCAAGACTTGCAGGTTTTCAGTGTGCTGTCCCGATAACGCTGAGCTGCCCACAGTCAAGAGAAGGAGGCAGGTTCTTTCTTGCCAAACAAATGGGAAACATGAAAACATCAGAGCTCTCCAGTGTCGCTGGAGCTTCCATTTACACTAATGTTATGTGCAGTATTTATCAAAAGTCTTTAATTATTTATCTTCTCAATGGGTTTCTTCATTCATTCTCCTTTGAGCATGTAACAGAAAATGCTATCTGTAATTCAGCAGAATCTCATTGTGCATGGAGGTCCATGATTTATGAGAGATTTTATGTTAAGAGACGATAAGGAAACACGTTCCTCGTGGGATCAGAGGCACAGGAGCAGAAGCCAGAGGCACTGGCTGGCCCACAGCAGCGCGTGCCTGCCCAGCTCGCTCTGTGATTCTCGGCAGCTCAGCTAGCTTAGCGCTCAGCTGCGATGTTGCACTCCGAGGCTCCGGCTGTAGCTGTGTGGAGGATGTCATTAATAACATGCTATCCCAGAAGCTGCCAGTAGTGGAAAACTAAAGCAAATTAAGATTTTTTAAATATCTCAGCTCTCCTTTCAGAAGACATCTGCTGTAATCTACATTGGCATGCTGTGTGCTTCTGTCAGCTCTGTTTTCACTGCTCTACATCCCTCCTCAGAGACATACTAAATGCAGCGTTTGCTCTGGCAATTAGTTCTGTGAGACTGAGGTTCGGTTCATAGAGACCCACGGCAGAGCTGAAGCTGTTATCTAGGAGAACCTGTTCATGACTCATACGTTCAAACAAGATTTACTCTGTACAGAAAGGGGAAGAGAACATGCATGGGAAATGTTCACGTTAGCCCCTCTTTTGTTGCAAAGCAGTGCATTAAAAATTGGGGAAAGATCCGGCATTGGCACTGGAGGAAGCCTAAGCAGGCAGAAATTCCCTGTTGATCAGCCACAGCACACTGTGGGCACTGAGATTAGTTGGATGCCCAAGTCTTAAGCCTAGGCATTCCCCAGCTATATGCAGCAACACCTTGCTATGTGCAGCAGAACATAGGCACTTGCTTACTATCAAAATAGAGGCAGAGAGCTGCGTCCCTGCCTAGCGGCGATGGGGGTGCTTAGCTGCTGCCCTAACTTCTTAAACATATTTGCTAGAAGTTAGTGCCCACCCCCTGGGCACAAGAGAGGCAAGTTCTCAACCCTCCTCAGCCTGAGAACACTTAATCTCAAGACTTCTACCTCCCAAAGCTTGGCCCTTGACCCTGCTCTCTGCATTGTTCCTGAGTAACGGCAGATTATTCAATGCAAAATGCATTAGCAGCCAATGATACACAGCAACCGCTTTCTAGTCGTGTGCATTAGCCAGCAGGTTACCTGCTGCTCTTCAGCATCCTGCATGCATGTTGCATGCCTTTTCTCTCATTGCTGGTGCTGATCAATCTTAATTCTGGGTGTACTTGGAAATTTTTGGATATATCTAGGCTGAATCTCACTAATTTCAACAAGGCTTTCTGCCAGGGAAGCAGGTACAGTGCATAACAGAATTAAATCATAAATTATGTATTCTAAATTACTTTTTATTACCAGTTTTGGAATTTCTCTTAATGCATGTTTTTACAGACGACACCATGAGCTTGAGTCCTAGCTGAAGCTACTGTGCGCTCTGCTGCATTATTACTATGACAACTGCTAAGATCAGGGCTGGGAGAAATCTTGCCTTCCCTAGAAAAGAGAGTGCGAAACAAATACTGCATTTAATCTCAGACATGTGGTTGAGGCATCCTGTTAGGTTTCCTTGCTTGCTGCTTCATCTCCATGTAGGTCTCAGCAAAGGAAGAGCTATCTAGAGAATATTCAGCATGCAGCAAACAATTCTGCTTTGAACGAAGCTTAAGTGACAACAATCCAACAAGGCAGAAAAACTCCTCATTCTCCCTAGGCTTGTATGAGCCTCCCTATGAAGAGATCAGAGCCTCCTGGTTTGAAATGCTGCCTTAGGGTTTGCTTTTTATGTCAATAAATGTTTTATCACATTTAAGCTTCAAACACCATACAAACATCCCTGCGAACATTTGATGAACTCTAATAGAGACAGCAAGCCTGGAAAGAGGCGTGCAGCACGGCGCAGTGATTCCCGTCTGCGGGGGGGTGCTTGCCTTGCCCTCACGGTGGGGGCTGGCTGAGATGGTGCCTTTGCAGTTATACACGGCCTCGAAAAGCACATTGGCAAGCTAAGGAAGGGGATGTGCCTCTTTCCGGGTCTTCACCACTTCTGATCTTGTCTTTCTTTGGCTTTTTCTTCTCTCCCAGCCAAAGCTACCTCAGTATGCTTGGTAAAGTATATCCGTGTGCCCCGGTCTGTGGTGGGCTTAAGATGTCTCTGTCTTCACGCTCAGCTAGTCTGTCTCTCCTGATAGGGCCTTGCAGTCTCGTCTCTTCTCTCACCTCACACTCACCTGTAGCACGTGAAGATGCTGCAGTGAAGTTTAAGCAGCAATATGCTGACGCTGGTGCCTGCAGTACTGGAGCTGAAATCTCCGGGTTGAGCCTATTGAGTTGAAACCCCCAGGCAGTGCACAAGTGCTACAAATGGTGATGCTAACTTGCGTTTTTGCTTTTCCCAGCACTTACCGGTTGCCCCCTCCTCCGGCGCCGTTCCTTCGTTTTTCCATTCCACATGCTGGGTTTTGCAGCGGCCCTGCCTGCCTTCCCTCTCCTCCCCTCTCCTTCCCCTCCTCTGCTTTATCAAATGCAGCACTTCAGCGTCACTGACTGACAGGGGATGCAGCAGCTTCAGCGGAGGAGTTGGAGAGGGGGAAGGAAGAGGAGGAAAAGCTGCTCTTGACAAAAGAGAAGCAGGAACGCTGAAAGACAAGCTTTCCTCCAGAAGCGGATCCCAGCCACCCTTCCTTAGGGCAGCAAATTAAGATACAGTCTCTAATTCAGTGCGTTTGGCGAGCAGACCCTGACTGCTCTATGTATTCCTACAGTGTATTTTCAGAAAACAAAGCTCAGACGTATACCTCGGGTTTGCCACAATCTGGACTGAATCAGCAAAATGGATGATTAGCTACCGCGCACACTGCCAGCCGCCGCACGGCTAAGTGACAGCACAACAAAAACTCACTTCACTGCTCGCAGCTTAAAAAAAAAAATCCTGGCTCCTCAGAAATGCAAAGGTCATGAATGTAGGGGGAAAGAATCGCAGAGCAATTGGCTAGCTGCGTGTCTGTCTGTATTCTAGGAGACCTAGGATTTCCAGGGTTAATCTTTGCCATTTCCAAAAGGACTCTCTGATATTTCATGGTTTATGCAACAGATTTTGCTTACAACTTACTCTGATTGCTAAATAATTACAGAAGCGTATGTTGCCCTGTAGCAGTGCGGATTTTTCTGTTACATGAGACTGTTACCACCAAGTGCTAAATGCATCTTGAAAGGCTTTTTGTAGGGTTCTGCTGAATAAGCACACTTTTGAACGAGTACTTTTCTGCAGCATGCCCTGATTTTACCAGCTGCTGATTACCCTCCTACTAACCACTAGTGACATGTCCGTATTACAGATTGGAGTAGACAGTAAGGATACGCCATTTACCTTTAAATTAATTAACTGATGCACTAGCAGAAGCCCAACAGAAGGCCTGCAAAGTCTAAATTATTCTGGAAACTTCTTCGGATATTTAGACAATAATGGGTGAAAATGCTCTGCTCAGTTGAGAAAAGCATCAGAGACAACCTCACTTGGGAATCTGAAATTCATGCATAAAAAGAGATAACTTGCATTTAAAGTAATTATTAAAATAAAGTTGTGAAGGATAGAGTCTAGTCCACCTATACAGCTTCTCCAAGAATGAGGTGACTGTGCAAACAAAACAAAAAACAGTCTTCCAGGAATGAAATAAAATTTTTTCTGGACATATCTTTCCAATGCAAGCCCCAAAGGAAACAACAAATAAGTCTGTGCCACCTTATTGGAAGGAGAAGAGGATGCCAAGACTCAGGATAACTCCCTGCTGCTCATCAGGTGTTTGAACTAAACATTTGCAAAGGAAGTTTTGACTTTCATTACTAAAAATAAACTCCAGCTTGTACGTGAGGCTTATTTTCTAGTCTTCCATAATGTCTCTTCTGCACTATTTTCTGTGAATGTTATGAGCTAACAACCTTTAAGGAGGCTTTGTCAAACTAAGGAAATAAAGGCACAGATCAGAAATTTCATGACCTTCTGAAGCGAGACTTCAAGCGGGGCTTATGCATGCTTTCTTTTTAGTGGAAATTGAAAACAAGTCACTTTTTTGCTCATCTAACTTAAATTGAAATATGGCTCTCCTATTCTAAAACAAAAATAGCCTCACTCGAGTATCAATTACTAAGTATCACGTCACTGAAGGCAAGGGAGTCCAACCCATTGTCACTATAGAAGTGGTTTAGGTCTTGTTTGTTTTGCATGCAGACAAGGTCAGAAATACCTTTGAAAAAGCTTCCCATGTACACCTCCTGTTCCCTGAAATTCAAAACGATAAAATCAGGAGTCCAGCTGCCTGCATAAGGCACCCTAAATCAGCAACCCAAATTTGCTGTCTCTCTGCCTTCATGCACCACTAGACCGTACCAGCTTCGCTGTGCCGCAATGCTTCACCTCAAATGAATTTCTTCCAGTGCTTTCAGCGCCGTCTTTTACAGTCTGGCTGAAAAGTGCAACCTTCACTACTCTGCCTCCGTGTACAAGATCTGAAGTCTGTCTTCAGACCTAAAGAAGAAAATTAAATTAATCTGCACAAGTTACCCTTAGACCTCCTCGAGCGAGTGAGTTAGCATCCGAGCGCTATCCATCTACATTAACGCGAGCAGCATCTGAAAGGCCTGGTGCAAGCCCTAGCCACATGCTGCCCACACGAGCTTGAAAGCAAAGTGATTCCCACACACCTTTTGGTTTGGTTTGGGGATTTTTACTAGTTATAATATGCTTGAGTTTACAAAGAAGCCTGTCTTCATTGCTCCTTAGAGCCTGACTTGGTACCAGCAACACTGAACAGAGAAGACCCTCTTTAGAGGTACTCACCATCCTTGGGAGGAAAATAACTGGGCAAAACCAGAAGTGCCGGTGCTAGCCAGGAGGTGGCAGAGGAGCGAGGCCACCTTGTGCACCGCTTTCTGCATTAATTTGGCAAATGCATAAATACAAACCGAGGAAAGACAACAAAACCCAGCCCCACCCTCCATCTTCAGGAATAAGAGGATGAAACCCTTAATCACATTCCTGCTTGTATTTATACTAATTGCTCATCTTCCTGAGATCTGACTTTATGAAATTATGCATGCACACCAAGCAGATGAGTTTCCATAGAAACTCAGGAACTGAACTTTCATTAGAAAAATCTTTTAAAAAAAAAAAAATCTTCCAGATAAAAATGCAAATTGCCTGTCAGTGGGTGGCTTTCTGAATTTATATATAATTTTTTTCTTTTGCACTGTAGGCAGATTCCAGCTGGACCTACATAGCAACAACACGCAGGCATTGTTTATAGCAAGCCAGACTCCATGGGGAAATAAGAAATTCAGTAGCAAGGAGAAGCTCTCAAGTGCAAATACCTCAGGGAAACAAAAAAAGTGAAGTGCTCAGTGCTGCGTCTTCATGAGGCTTGGGGATTGTGCAGCCTCCAGCTCTCACAAAACGCTTGTGGTTTGCAAGGAGCAGGGTGAGGAGGAGGGGAGAGAGGAAACCCAAAGCAAGAAACTCTCCTGCACGCAGAATTAATGATGTTCAACCTGTCCTTTAAACATCCAGCAGCATATTTCTGCCGGTTCGGTTAAGCCTCGCTGGAAAGGCTGACACCATCTGTCGTGGCTCACTCAGGGTGAAGGTCTAGGTCTCGTGCTGGGGTTGGGGAACATTGGCAGGGCCAGGGTTGGGGAGCGCGTTGGCCATACCCTGACCTCCGTTTGGGCTGAGGCCTGAAGCACAGCATCTTTTGCCCGTACCACACAGAAATCCAGGCACGTGGGCAAGCAGGGGCCATAGGGCAGGTTGTGGTCAGAACAAGAGGGAAGCAGGATGGTGGGCATGCCTAGGAAGGGCCATGGACCTGGGCTGCCTTGGCATGAACAGTTGTGTGTGAAAGCAAGGAGGACGTGAGAAATCTTTACCTCCTTTAGCAAAAGTTTCCTCCTGCGTTTCTCCCGGAAAACACAGCAGTTTTTCACTCCTGCAGCATACTGCAGCATCAACAGGAGGCTTTCCCCTGGCTTTGGGGAGCCTGAGATCACCCTTTTTGAGGGTTCACAGATGGGGTTTTTTCAGCTAAACTGGCATGCTCGAAAGCACTGAATAGTGACGAGCAAATGTTCACGTGCGCTGCCCTTACTGGTGGGCTACACTTCAGCATCTCCCCCAGGTGAACACGGTACCTGGGGTTTGCATGCTGCCTCCTCCCAGAGCTGCAAAACAGCTGCAAGGACCATTAGATGCAAACCTCTGTTCTCCTCAAGCACAGGCGACATGAAATACAGCAACTTCACGCAGGGGAGCCATGGAGGGGGGAAGCCACGCCAGCCTCTGGTCCTTGACGTGCAAGGGTGCTGGGGCAGAGAAGGGAGCGGTGCTGCACGAGCGGTTTACGATGAGGTGGATTTCACTGCGGCATTGTTGAGAGGCGCGAGATGTCAGCCAGGGAGGGAATTCCCCTCCTCGTTGGAGAGGGATGACAGGCAGCAGCTGCACAGGCTCGCTGGTCCCTGTGCCTCCAGGGCCAGCGGCCCTCCGGAAGCATCGAGAGGCTTGATGCCGGTTAGCGTCAGGGTGAGGATGGCGATGGGTCTCCGGCCACCAGAGAGCACAATCAGCTCTGCTCGGTCAGTGCAACAGGAAGAGTTCTTAGGAAGAGTGGTTTTGTGGTTGAGGACAAACTTGAGCTGAGATAGCTCCCGTCTATTCTTGGCTCGGCAGCAGATTTGCTATGGCCACACTACTTGCCCTTTCTGTGCCTCATTATCCCTGTCAAACGGGTGACTCAAATTGTAATTGCACAAATTCCTTCCAGTCTGTCATTATGTGCCTGCGGTCGTCTCCAAGCAGCTACCTCCAGAGGAACCAGCCTCTCCCATCAGGTACCTCTGTGCCACCTGTGCCTGCTCGCAAGGGGACAGGAAGATTAGGGCCATTGCCTCGCCATTTTCCAACAGAGAGAGAAGCCCGAAGGAAAACACACCCACTGCGTCTTTAGATGATCAAATTTGATACTGAGTTGATTATTCAGGTCAAGGTTATGGGCAAGAAAGAGGCAGTGAAACTTTTCACAGTACCACCGATACTTGATTAAATGCGTGCTTCCTAATTTTTCTCTCAGGCAAAGTGGGTAGTCCCAGGAAAAGCATGATGTCAGGCAGTCGTTGCACTTCCCAGCATTTCCGTGGGTGAGTGCAGGCAGAGGCCATGCAGAGCTTGGCAGGTGACATGAAAGCGTTGGCTGCTTCTTCCACAGGCCACACCTGGATGAAAGTGGTGGGAGGTTCATCCCGGTGCGTGCACCTTCAGGAGGGAGCAGAAAAATGCCACTAACGCCTCTTGGTCTGCAAAGCCCACGTGACCATCTGGGCTCAGCGTGGCTGACTGCTGTATAATTAAAAGGGAGTCTGGCTCATTAGATGCTTTGTGGGTTCAGACGCATCCATGCGAGTCCTATAGGAAAACATGTTCTTCCTACCACTTCTTTCATCCTCCCCCTCCTGTTCCTTCCAGATGGTTACACCCACTTGTGTCTTTTCTTACCCTAAGGACAGCTTTTTAAACAAGGTTCCTCCATCCTTCTCCTCCCCCATGCTGCTTTAGGATCTGCATTGGAGTGCAAATAGCAGGAGGACAGAGAGCCCCATGCTGTCACATACAGCTGCCCCTAGAAGGCTGGAAGGGGCCGCGTTCCTCTAGCACCATTTGGTAAGAGGAAAAGTCTTTCTACGTGGTCAAGATGTAGGAGCTGAGATACTTTACCTCAGCCTCACCTGGGTGTTCCAGATGTGCAAAGAGTTATTTAGATACTCGGTGTAAGTGAACCTGGTGTGTTTCCTGGCGATTAGAAGCCAATGTAACCTCCTCAAGGCGAGAGGGATGCTTAAATGGCCTGTAGCCTTTCTCTATGTAGCACCAGTATATGTTCTCCCAGTAACACGCAGCAGGAGTACTTGCAGAGCTGAATCAGTCTCTGCTTGAAAAAAAATTATTTTCACAATTGTTTTTTTAAATTACACATCACAAAAAAAAGCAGAGCTTAAGAGCTGATTAATTCTCTTCTCCAGAAACAGGTGGAGATCCTCCCCACAGGGCTCCTGTGCCTGCGCTCTTACGTCTGCCCAGCTTGCTGGGAGCCGGGGGCACCCCATCACTCCACTTCTTCCTCTGTTCTGTGCCGTTGTTAACTGCTCATCACTTGTTTGTTGACAGGGCCTGGTGCTGAACAGACTTGGGCGGAGGGACCTGGCCCAGAAAGTCCTCAGAGATGCCATCCGGATCCAGACCACCAGTCACAGGGCATGGAACAGCCTTGGAGAGGTCTTGCAAGCCCAGGGGAAAAACGAAGCAGCCATCGAATGTTTCCTCACCGCTCTGGACCTCGAATCCAGCAGTCCTGTCATCCCATTCACTGTCATTCCCAGGGAGCTCTGAATTCCATGGACAGACATCAGACCCAAATAAATAAAGAAAATGCCCAATGGAAAAGTGCCATTGTAACCTGGAACTGGGCAAAATAATTCCAGGACGGGGCTCAGGTCTACACACTCAGCTGAGACAAGCCTAACTGTAGAAGAATTTGCAACAGGCAGAAATAGAAAATGCCTTTTTTTTCACAGGTGCCTGGCTCACCTCCTGTTCGTGTTAATAGCAAGGCTTATTTCCAAGTGTTGGTTCAAGGTGACTGTCTGTAGAATAGATCATGCTAGGGTACAGCTGTTCTAAGCACTTGCACCTTTCAATTTTCATTAAAGATAAAAACCCCAAGCTCTGAATTAAAGCCCAGACCTGCTCGAAACGGGTAAGTAAATGCACCAACTAACTTGACCAAGTTGTGCTTATTAAGCATGTGGCTGCCTCCACACGGATCTGACAGGATAGGAATGGCAATTAAAACATATAAACATGCAGTATATGCTGTTTACAAAATTATTTTAGCTATTTTGATAATAATTTTTCCTGCCTTGCTCTTATATACTGCAGATGTTCACTATATTTAGTGTGGCGTTTGCTTAGACCAATTTAAATTAAAAATTTTTTTTTAAAAGCTGCTATTGCAGTATGATTCACAAAAGCAGAAAGACCAAAGACAAAATCAGTTCACACTTGAACTAGTATTAAAAACATGTATGTATCTCCAATTACATATTTATTGAAAGGCCTTACATGAAGTAGCTAATTATCAAATCTGAGCTTCATTCTTACAAATCACCTATTGCATCACTTTTAGTGAGGAATGTAGTGTTTACCAGTATATAGTGACTGAACTCTGTGCTTTACTGCATTACCATTCCTGGCACAGAACATTTTCGTATCCATCTCCTCATGATATAAAAGATGGCAGCAGTCTTTTAAGGGAAAGTCTGCTGAAGGCACTATGTATGTATATGAATTACTTCTTTCCTAGAACCAAATTTTTGGATTGTCTGTAGAAATTTGACATCAGAGGTATGGAGCTGAGCCTTCAGCGGAGCGAGATCATTTTGTGTGTGGTATCAGATGTTAAGAGCGATCTCCAGAGCCAGCTGAAGAGCTCCTAATCCGCACAGCCTCCCCGCGGCTGGCACGGCCGGGGCAGGGGGTGCAGCTGGCGTACCCCCTGCTAAGCTGCTCCGTAGCTCTGTGTCACTTCCCCGGGGCCTCGGCAGCGTGGTGGGGCCGTACCGTGCTGTCACACGACGCACCAGAGCCAGCCTCGTCCAGACCGGTCCCGAGATGAAGATGATGCAGAAAAGAGCTGCGGGCACTTTTCGACACAAAAGGCTGGGGCTCTGTGCCCGTTTCTGCCCAAAGAAGATTTGTGACTTTCCTAAGTGGGTTTGCACTACACCACACTTTGTACTATAGTTCTGCCCAGTATCGTGATCCTCAACTGGTTCGTTCCGGAAATAATATCCTCAGGCAATAAACGAGTAAGGGTTATTTCTTAAAGAGCCTGAGGCTCTGGCAGCAGACTTGAAGTCAGCGTTGTTTACAATTATTTGGAAACCTGCAGGCTAATGGTGAGGTGTGCTCCTCACACCGCTCCCCCGCCACACCGGGGCAGAGCTCCTGCCCCCAGCTTCCCATCGAGGCACCCGTGCCGAGGGAAGTACCCTGCCCACCGCCGGCTTCTCTCAGCAGCCTGTTGCACTCCCAGGCCAATACAGAGCATTTTTTTTCCATTAAATCTTGCTGGTGCAACAGCCCAGCTTATTCCTCTGTTCACTGAGGGATCCGGAGTGAAACCAGCCCAGCCGTGACAGGTCCTCGGCCCATGAGGTCTCTCGTTTTCCAGTGCCACACAGGCACCAAACGGGGCTTTTTAGGCCAGAGGCAGATTTCCAAGGAGACGGTGTTACCCGGCCGCATTTCTTGTTTGCAGTAGCACCAGCAGCAGAGGCAGGAGTAGGTGTTAAAGTACCAGGATTAAATGAGTTTCATGAAGACAGAAGGCTGCAGCAGAGACCCATTTTGCTGTGAAGGATGCTATGAAGGCGGCTTGCCCTGCTCTGCAGGTGGGGAAGGGGGAAGGGGAGGGGGCAGATGTTGTTGACATAATATGTAAATTGTTACCCAAGTGTTTTAAACCCAGTTCTGCAGTCAGATACAATCTGACAATAGACTTAAGTAGATATATATATATAAAAATAGATATTATATTCTGGTATTTGTTCTGTTCCACGGTTCCCAGGGTGGGAGCGAGCCTTCTGTATAAGACAAAAAAAGAGTCGGTGTGGCCTGCCATCACCGCTTTCTTGTGCAACGTGTATCTGTAAAGCACTGCCATAGCAACTTCTGTGTACCAGCCAGCTGATAGCTACGTACACGCTACGCATCCACCTCTGTGACAGAGGAACGGCTTTCAGCGGTCTGTAACGAAGCCGGTCGGTGACCTGGCAGCAGGGTGCCTGTTTCCCAGCAGCCGCTGAGAAGCAAACACTCACAGGCCCATTTACTTCTGCATGCCTGGCTTGTAAACAGCCACCAGCACGTCACGTTTGTTGCCATCAGGAACTTCATCTCGGCACTAATCGGACTCGCCGCAGCAGCCATCTTCCTGGGAGAGCTGCAAACGCGCAGGAGTGCTTTGAGTCCATCGGCCATTTAGGTGTTGCCAGGGCGGTCCTGTAGTTGTTGTGTGCAGTAGGGAGAGTTACTGGCATAGGAATTGCAGGTCTGAGAGTTTCTGCTTCAGGTGTGGCAAGGAAGACGTCCACGAGTAAATGCCATCAGCGTCGATAGGAACTACAGGGCAAGGTGCACACTACCAGCACAGCACACCACAGCCCCGCCACCAGTGGCAGACAAAGTACTTTGCAGGGAAACTGGACTCGATCCTGAGATTTGCTGCTTGCTTCCCAGAGTGTGCAAAGCACCCATTGCCTGGAGGGGTGTTACATTGACCTGAGCTGCTCTGTACAGTGCAGGCAAGAGGGCGGTTGGTTCAGACGTGCATGTATCTGGGGAGGTCAGTCCTCTAGCCACGTTTGTTATTAGTGCTCACCAAAACGGAAGCCTTCCCAAGCTTACATGCTACCTCTGTTCTTCAACGTGGATTTTGTTCATACTTCCAGGGTCAGAAAAACAAAGGCAACTACTTCAGGCAAGCGTATGTGTTGTAGAATTTATTTAAATAGCAACGTTGATAAATCTAATAGATCCACTTCCCTGAGCTCAGTAAGTAATACTTCTTGGTATAGCAGGGAGCCTGGCACGCTTAATGCTCAGGGTTTGAGACTAAGGACGTAAGATTTACTTTACATCCCAAGCCTCATGATTATTACAGATGATCATAAGTAATGGAAGTTTGGGGAACAATAAGTGAAATACCAATTCTGTGAGTTGTAGCACTGACTTGAGTCCAGCAGAGTTTTCTCATTAGTTAAGAAAGAGGAAGAGAAAAAAGGCATCGTTGCCTAGAGGATCCAGGTAGACCCAGGTTCCTCTTGTTCCACTACAAGGTTATTTTCCTTTGTGTTGGCAGGGTGCATACAAAAGAAAAATAACTAGCTCCTATTTTTCTGTTGCACAGTAAAGGAGTAATATTTGCCTTTGCCCAACCAGAAGGTTTGTATATTGTAACAAAAATGACTTTGCCTCCAGAATAACAGGAGGAGAAGCCCAAGAGGCCAGGGAACAACCCCCCCTGCCCCCCCTTACCCCGTGTAAACTCTCATTAGCTCCACTGGAGTTGTTGGTATTTATGAGCATTTCCTCCAGCTGAGGATCTGCCCACCGGTGTACTCATTCTGTACAGGGAGTACAATGGAGCTGCCATATTCCCGTGCTGCACAAGTACCCCAGTCCGTTTCTATTGGTAACAGTTCATGCTACCGATTATCACAATGCTTCAGAAGTGCTAATTATCTTTTCTTGGTAATGACTAATAAATCCAAATGGAGAACAGTCCTGGAGGGTGTTTACTTTAAAATTCACTGGCTGGGAACCAAAGCAGGCACAGCACTGAGTGCTGCAGTTTGAATTACAGTTATTTTATCCAAAAAATGTTCCATTTTTGGAGAGTCTTGGTGAAGACAGAGTTTGGCTAGTTTATATTTCCTTTTAATGGCAGCAGGGTCCTTTTTAGTGAAAAGACATCACTGCCTTGATCTTTTTTCAGCCAAACCAACAGAGATTATAGTTGCAATTCGGCCTAGGAGAGCAGGGCTTCCCAGAGCGGCCGCGCTGCAGCGGCAATTGCCTCTGACGGACTTGTATTACAGGCGTATTTGACAATTATGCAATGAGCACGTGTAGCTGAGACTTCTTTCCCTCCCCCAGCATGTCACGTATTTGGCTCAGGGCAGCCGCTTTATGCCCCAAGGGACCGCTGCAGCACCTGTCTGGGCACCCATCCGCGCTGCCCTGACGCCTGCTGTCACCTGCGAGGTGGCTGCTGCCACCAGCTGCACGGTCGTGTTGGCCAGCGCTCCCGCGCTCCTCCTGGTTCAACCGACCCCTCTGACCGTTCCTTAAGCCGGGCTCCCGGTGACGGTCTGGTCTGCGCGATGGTCTGAGAAACGAGCAGCTGAAATACCCATCAGTCCGGTGACCTTCCAGGAGGGGAGGTAACCACCGACCCAGCAGCTGCCGAGATGGTTCCTCCGACCTGGCCTTTAATGAACTGGCTCGTGCCTTCAGCTCCAGCAAACTAAGGCAGGTTCGCGAGGAACTGGATGCTAATGGATCCTGCTCGCTTCCCCACAGAAACACAGGCCAGCCTAGAGCTAAAACCACTGATAGGGACGCAACACCGCGTGGTTGCAGAGCAGCCCGTGATGATGCAAGAACGAACCTCCCCGAGCCGGTGCACAGAGGTGCTCAGCTTTCGCACGTGCGAGCGTTGCCTCCCCGCCACTTGAGTGCTGTTAATGCGGTTGTTGGAATTGTGTTTCCATGTAACTTAACTTTTTTTGTCGTTGTAAGATGTTTTCACCAGATGAATAAAGTTGACCCCGTGGAGAACGAAAAATGCTCCTTGTCTTTCCTGCCAATTTCAGGAGTTCTAATATATTCATGCCATGGATATTTCAAGCATTATGAAATGACCATTTGTTATATTAACTGGAACCCAGTGTGCCTAGGAAGTTACCAGTTGCAAAGGGTATTTTGGCCTACACCCTGTAGTTCATGGGAAAAACGAGAGTGAGCATGCAAGCGGCGTGCTTTCAGGGAGGAACAGAGCCAGGAAAAAGGAGTAATGTAGCTTCAGATGTTTGGATTTATGGAGATTTAAGCGAGCATCATTCTTTTCTTGTGCTTCTTCCAGTAAAAATAAACAAAGGTAGTGTGAGAAACTAACATCGAGGTAATATGCAAATACCATGCCGTCAAGTTCAGGGACTCACCTTATTTTGGCCACAATGCCGTTAATCATCTTTTTGCTACAAACAGTTACGCTGTGGTTATTTGGAAATGAAATGCCTCCATTCAAGAGCTTCCAGAGCATTCTTTGCATTTACACATCAATCTTTTGGGCAAGCTTCAAGAGGGCCTTCTTAAAAAGCCAGCCCCTTAGTTTCATGCTCAAACAAGATTAAGGACAGGGTTTTTGAAGAGCATTTCTTCATAACTGCGGCTGCTTTGGTTTATGAGGATATTCAGTGTAACTCAAGCAGAACAAGGTTCCTCTGCGGCAGGAACAGAATTAAGTCCTTCAGCTGTTAGTACGAAGTCTGAAAAACGAAAATGAAGCAAACAAAACACGAGCTCTGACTTCTTCCCCCACAGTACAGCAAGGAAACGAACCAGCGGTGGGGGGTTTCGGGGGGGGGAACGGAGGGAGGGAGAAGGTTGGCACGGCCCCTCTGAGCAGGAGCCCAAATGGAGGGGGACGTACATCTGAACCCCGACAAAAACTGGGGACTTGTGTTGTTCAGTCCCCTCTGAGACAGACCACTCATCTTTGCTTCCATCCTAACGGTGCTGGTACGTTGCCTGTTAGCCTCTCCGCATCACACAGATGTTTAGTATTCCCTTCTTGTTTAAGTGGGAAGAACGTAAGCCTTCCCGCCCCTCATTTTTGCTGGGAGGAGCTCCAGATGGTTTGAGTACTCTCCACCCTCAATTCAGAATCACTTCTTCCCTTGCAGAGAACCAAGTTATATTTCAGTGGTAATTTTGACATGATACTCTTGAAAAGTCATTAATAATGCAATCATTTTAATAATATATTTTTTAACAATTGATTCATACCTCCGCTTTTCTCTTTCTGCTGCAGAATGGGTAAAACCAACTCAGATATATACAGTATATTCCTGCCTCGCGTGAAGCCCAGATATTTAGCAGTCCCACAAACAGCAAGGGAAGTGATGAGACGCATCGCTGCTGCCCAGATGCTCGCTTCCATGACAGTCTCTGGCTGTCAGGTTTTTGTGGAGTCACCAAAGCGGCAGCGTTGACTTTCTGTTTAACCACATCCCTTGGGAGATGTCACATCCCAGTCAGAAGTGCCTGAACCAGTCTTTGGAACATAGAAAAAATATACAAGTAACCTACTGATCTTGAAAGAGTGGTGCTACAGAAAGATGACCTGGGTATCACTGACCTATTCTGTTGCCATTAGCAGTCACTATAGCACTTAACTGAGCTGTGGCCCTCAAGCCAGTTTCCTCTCCTACTTTGTCTCCAAAACAAAGAGAACATCTCAGAGCCAGAAACATCCCCGCAGGTCCACCAACTGAAGGGCAAAGGTTCTCTCAGTGCTCCAAGTTACCTAAGGGCTGAATTTCTGGAGGGAAAAAAAGCCTTACAGGTCATCCCCCTGAATGTGCAGAGCTGCCATTTTCAGGTCTGATCCCACTGAGAACTGATGTAGCCATAGTGATCATCTGGCTGATGGAGGAAGAGAGGTAGACAGAACATCTGAATTTTATATGGCAAAAATGGCAAGCATTGTAATATGTCCTAAAAAAGCAAAAGAGCAACAAAAACTGTAAAATAGGAGACAGTCACTGAAAAGCTCTTACAGAGGCAAAGCCCAGCTTCACCAGCTTTTCTGAGACAAACACGCAAAAAGCCCCAGCTGTGAGAGTAAGAGCAAACGTAAAGCAGCCCCCCGCCAGCCTCCCGACTAGCGAAGGCCTCTCTGAACCTTAATTCTGCCTCTACCCTGCGCCCCAGCCAGAGACCCCGATCCAGCCCCAGCGCAGGGGGCCCGGGCTCGTGCTTACGGCAGATGCCAGTCCCGTGCCCAGCTCCCATTGCCTCTCCAAGGACAGCATGGTGGTCCTCGAAACAAAAGATTCATTACATTCGGTATGACGAGTCAGATATCTTCTCTATGATGCTGTTGCTTACATTATCATAATTAGGTCCGGGAACGGGGATGTCTGTAAATTAATCAGCAATAAGTATTCCTGTATTTTGTTGTCCTGTGAGAGGAGCTGACATAGGCAGCCCGA
Organism: Aramus guarauna; assembly: GCA_013400195.1. NCBI lineage: Eukaryota > Metazoa > Chordata > Aves > Gruiformes > Aramidae > Aramus > Aramus guarauna. Next base: position 933,021 of record VXBL01004267.1, on the reverse strand, counting down.
GTTTGCATGGCCGGGTACTGTTTCAGAAGGCTGGGAGTTCAAGGATGTAATGATTTTCTGGTCAGCGGAGGTTACAGGTGACTCTGTGCTCAGTGTAAATGGCATTGTCTGGCAGAAACAATTAGCAAATGAAGCGCTGCCTCACCGGAGGCTCTGCAGCCTTGGGGTCTCTTCTTCTAGGCTGACAACAAACAGAAATTTGAGATGCTAGCTCAGGTTTCCAAAACAGGAAGCTGCTAAATCCAGCGAGCGAGCAATTCATTTCCCACTCACAATGATTCTGCTCTTATGTCTCCTCGGAGGATACTGAAGTGTTTTTCGAAGGGTAGCAAGGGAGGTATTTCATCCCCATTCCTCACCAGATGGAAAACCAAGTCTGCCAGGAGTTGAGCCGAGAGGGGTGTTTTTGTGTGCAGAACTGGTTAAATTCCTGTGACTTGGGGTTTGTTGCTTTCCGCAGTCTGCCTCCCACCCGCGACTACCAGGCACAGCATGGCGCGGTCCTCCTTCAACCCTCTTTTTTTTCAGGTTTCTTCTGTGGAGGGCGAGCTAAGGGAAGTTTCCACTCACTCGTCACATTAATGCAGTATACATGGCTTCTATAAATCAGCATTAGACACGTGTTGGTGCAACAAAAGGTACAGAAAGGTACGGGCACCTCTGTACAAGTGGTCCAGGTCTGGCCTTGGAGTGCTGCTGTGTCACGGGGGTGACTTATCACAGCCAAAGCTCTTATTTACGAATTTCTTCTGTTTTCCCATTGTCCTCTCTTGGGTACTTGCAAAGTGCTTTCTGTTCAGCCAGCTAACTGAGAAGTAATAAGCTGGAAAAAAAAATAAAAATGTTTCAAGCTATATTCTAAAGGAAAACTTCAGAGATTGTCAACTGAATGAAGAACTTTAAAAACCTTCCAATTAAACAAAATATTGTTCTGACAGGAGTCCTCAAGTAGTATCTTCAATAACTCAGATTTATATGACCAGAAGTTTTGAGGGAATTGCCAGAAGGGAGAGCATTTTGAAACAAAAATTCAAGATGTTTAATCCTGAAACAATCTACACAGAACATTTAAATTTTCCTTTTTGTCTTCCAGCCAAGAACTATTCACCAAAGTTATCTCAAGTTTGTATGTGGCTCCAGTTTTCTGGAACTTTGCTTTTCAGCAAATACCATACTTGAAAGAATTTAGAAGTGTTTTCCAGCCCCACTGTTTGTCCTCATACGTGGCTAATGCTGGAGTTCCCGGTGTGAAAGCATTTTTAAGTGCTTCTGCACAACATTACCAAACGTCGCACCCACGGTCCAGCAAGTGCAAGTTGTTTCCTGGAGATTAGTACGAGCTGCTGAGGAAACATCAGCACACGCTGCTCCACACGCGTGCGCACACGGCGGGACCGTCCACGATACATACAGAACAATCCCAAGCACTTCTGGAAATCCCACCCGTGTGCACGCATCTGCAATTCAGGTGATGGAGATTAAAGTCTGTGGCTGGCTCAAAAAACGCTCCGAGTTCTTAAATATTTTGGGTCTTGCTACCAAAACAAGTGTGCTTTCACATATATATATATAGCAAAGCACTAGCGAAGTCCTGTAGCAGCAGCAGCAGCACCTGCAGCGCCGGCGGAGCTCCCCTGCGCGGGGGGCTGTGCTGAGCACCTTACCCTGCCTGCGCCCAGAGCTTCCCAGGCAGATGCTGCTGTGGGCACCCGCTTCCAACTCGCCGCTCTCTCGGTCGCTACTCGCCTGTTGCAGAGCTTTTCAGCTCTTGGTGATCCCTGGGAATTTTTGCCGGGGATGTCTATACCTGTAAGATTCACTTAGGTGGATTTCTGCGTAGGGTATGCCCTTTCTGGAAAGGACGCGTTTGGGGTGCCGTACTAGTTGGGCGTAGATACCCCCGGGATCTGGAGCTCACAGACTGAAGATTGGTGACTTAGAAGTTTTCTCCTCGATTCTATTAGAGCTTCTTAATTAAAAGTCCTCTTTGGGGACCTGAATTGAATTGGAAACCATGGTGATTGCTTAGGTCAATCAGCACAGAGATGATTGCATTTGGGAGAGTGAGGTGGAAGCTGAGAATGTGTGCATGTTGAAGAGCTTTAGGAAAAAACAAAAAACCCCAAACATCTGTAAAAACAAGAGGCGTGCCTGTTTTGCAAAGGAACAGTTAGAAGATTCCCTATCTAAAGCTCAACATTCACTATAGAATTAGAGACTATGAGCTGTCTTACAGCATTGAAAAATGTCTTCAATGTTTATCTCTCTGAACGTTTGATCAATGGATTTGACAGTCTGTCCACTTTCTCAAATCCATGTGTGCCCATTTTCACTCAAGCTGATAACTATATCAGGAAAACCAAAATGCTAGCTAAGCAGCTCTGCTTTCAATAATCCCACAGGAAAGAAGGTCTTTGTTACCAACATACTATGAAAATAGAAATGTTTGTCCCATACAGTGGGTCCCGTAACTTCATTATGCAAAAACTAAAATATAAAGAGATGCTCAGTATCCAGGAAACATTTTTGTTCAAGAGTTGAATTCCACTGTTCGAGTTAGGAAATACTCATTTGTGATCAGATAGTGCTGATAAGGTATACGAAATTATGTTTTAGTTTCAACTTACAAATCATTGTACTCTAGCTCCAGGACAATGAAGTCGGTTTCAAAATCGGAGCTGTTTCAGTTTCATTAGAAAGAACAGTTTTACATTTCATTGTTTTTTCTTACAGAAAAGGATGACATACCACCACTAATTTGCTTTAGTATCATCTTCTTCTCCCTCTCCTCTTATAGGAGAAAATCTAAATAGGTACAAGGTATGCTCTTCTTGTAAGTCTCCACCAGAAATAAGTAACCTGGCTTCATTTGTCTTTGCAAATTACAGCGTTTGGATCAGGAGCTTTTACAGACTAGACACACTTCAGTTGTTCAGCCCCTGTGTGAAATACTTTGTATTGCTCTTGAGAAATCTTACAATCCCGATACACAGGGTTAACCTGTTCTAACCTCCAGCAATAAATAAGAACATTCACATAATTCATAGGAGACTGAAGTCTGTTGATCCGTAACCTATCTAAATTAGCAGCTTCTGACAAGCTCCTTCCTTTTGTAAGGTGGAAGTGAAACACCAGAGCACAGAGGTTGCAGGAATTCAGATCTTCCTCTCTCCATCACCTGGATTCCTCCCCCTGCCCCCTTCCAGGTCTTTGACTGACTTTACTGGCAGCATCTGCAACACCCTCCACTCCCAACCCCCCTTCCCCTGCCAGCACCTATTCCATACCAAATTCACAACATATAAAGGGTAAAGCAGCAGATGATGCCGATGTGCTGATGTGCAGAAGCAGCAAAAAATGGGATTTTTTTTTTATTTTTTTTCTTTTTTTCTTACTGTACAGTTAAGTAATTGCAAGACTCAGATACGCTGCCAGCTAGAGCACGCTTGCCTTCCGGACCAGCCTGGCCCGATGGCAGCCTTCTCGGTCAGTGCCAGGGCTTCAGACCTGTAAGGAGGCTGGAGGGTCAGTCAGGTTAATATTGCTTGTCAATTCATTTCGGGACAACATGGCTTGTATGATAGGTTTAATTATTCCAAGTAGCCTTTTGCTGAAGCTTTTCCCTCAAGGCCAAAGTTTTATTCTATTTGTAGTAATATCATCTGGAACATATCAGTGGAAGTCAATAACCTTTGCTCTCTACTGCCTTACTCTGCAGGGTTATAATTACAGCTGTATATCACACAAGCATGGTGTAGCACGCATACAATGACATGTATTTTTCCAGCAAAGGTAGAAGCAACTCTGTGCCACAGAAGCAGCATCGAACCCCACAAATCCCAAATACAACACATTCAAGGAACGTCGGTCTGCTCCAATACGCATCGGAGCCGCTGCCTGCTTTCATTTCTATTAGTATGTCCCTGAAGTAAAGGCTACGGACTTAAACACTAGCAAACCAAATTTTTCCATTGCCTTTATGGCATAGTCCCATATGTCCACGCCACCAGCAGCATGATGGCAAGTGAGTCACCCTGACAGACACCTGCAACAGCTTCTCCCCAGTTCCCCTGGTCACAGCTCGCCAGTAAACAGGACAGGCCACAGAACGAGTTGGAAGTCAGGTTACCGAGGTCACTCGAAATTTTCAGTGACTAATCACTAGCTTTTGTTATCGCAAAAATACTATGTCAAGCTTCAGAGATGCTTTGCCACTGAAAATATCTCCCGGCGCAGGTCTCCGCACGCGCACAGCTTCCTGCGGCAGCGCATTTCTGTGGGGGCGACTCTGTCCGAGCGTGCTATTCCTGATGTATCCTGTTTTTACCACTTGCAAAATTACTAGAGTTGCCGTATTCCTGCTAGCAGTCTTCCTGACAGAAACATGTGCATGTTGAGCATTGTTTTTCTAACTGAAGTAGACCCTTTGCCAAAAAGTTAGTCTGCTTTTTTCCCTCATTTCCATTTGCTGCTGGAGAAATATTTTCCATGGCAAAACGTTCGCCACTGAGCCCTGCGGGCAAATCCTGATAAAGGCTATTCAGTGAAGCTTTCCGCTTGTAATCAACATTTTCCCCATGGAAACCAAAACCCTTTTTTTTTTTTTTTTTTTTTCTTTTCCTCCTCCAAAGGAGTTTAGCCCTGCATCATTTGGTTCTGGTTTCGAAAGTCTCTGCACAGGAGGACACGTCTTTACTCTTTTATACGCAGAGGCAGGAGAGCAGAACGGGACCTCGCTTTTTGCTTTCTATATAATTAGCATGTTCAGAGGAAACCTTAATGCTGTACATTAATTTTCAAATCTGGAGCATGTTTTCAGATAACACAGAGATATTACTTCAAAACAAAGCAGGGGCATTAATAAACACAGTACCAGGAAATCCACAAAGGTTAAGTGATTTTCTACAGAGTAATTCATTCTCCTAATGAGTTTGCAGCAGACAATGCTCTCTGCGAGCAGTTATTGCGTATGTATCTTTAATTTGTGTGTTTATATAATTCATGGTAGTGCAAAATAGATTTCCCCGTGAAGTGTCCTAATAGATGAAGTGAGGCTATAATACTCTTCCAGAGCTTGTTCATTACAATCCGCACTGGCACGGAGTCCAGAGGGAGAGGAAGCCATTAAACCTTAAGCAAAACAATTGCTGTCATCCTCCAGAGGGACCGGCTTTGTAAATGCTTGTGTTAACACCGTACAAAAGAGTCGAGTATTTGGGTAAAATTAGAATGGCAAAGGGAGGCAAGCACCTCGTCCTCAATTTCATGAGATTTGGTTGGATAACTAACCGTATTTGGATCTTTGTCCTAGACAAAGAGAGCTCATCCTCTCCCAGCCGCAAGGCACCCCTGAGAGCTAATTGTCACCGGCAAACGGAAAAGGCGAAACAAACAAAAAAACAAACCACCACCACGTTTCCAGTGTTTTCTATCCACAAAGCTGAAACACTCCCCTGTGTGTGTTTTCAATTTAACTAAAATAGATCGCTGTGTGTAAACATCCACTCCATCTGCATCATTCATATTTGATGGACTAGTCAGTACAACAGATACTTTTATCCATCCCGTAAGTGATGAGAAACTAGACACTTCAGTATCTTCTGCTCCTCTCAGTTAACATGAATGGCAGCAGCTGTTATTCTAGGTTCCTTAACATGTAAGGTTTGATGTGGAGACAGGAAAATTGGAGATGTATTTAGTGGAATTGGGTGTAACAAAAGTAACTTGCATGATCAAAACCTCCCAGGAGAATACACAGGAAAGCTCTCCCCATGTTTGTTAACAGCAGCCCGGCATTTGTGTTCTTGGGTTTTAGAGGCCGTATGATAACAGTATTCTTATCAGGTTAAAAAGCAATTAGCAGAAAAGGCAGGGCAGGATCTCAAGATGCCTTCATTCACATCGGCTGCAAAGCGCAAAGGTGGTCCAGAACACCGTCACCAGAGACTGTAAAGTACATGCTAAATAGATGAGCTGGTGTTTCAAATTAGGTTTTGCACATACGACTTCAGATGCCTGTAAGTAACACGTAAGCAGACTTTTAAATCTATTGGAAACCAAGAGGAGATATTGCCAATTCCTTCTGCTTGGAAGAGATGAGAGCAGGTTGTTCACGTGGGAACAAACGCGGCATCTCGGAAACAGCTCACAAAGGAAGGCAATCTTTCCTTCTCTGAGCAGACACCTGCAGGCAGGGACTCCTGGCCCAGCTCAGACGAGGGTATGCAATCTGCTCTGGTTGACTCTGCTTGGAGAAGGGCATTGGACTAGGAGGTTTCCAGAGGTGCCTTCGAACTTCACCCATGCTGTGACTCTGTGCAAGGCAAGTTGGCAAAGCAAGGCCACAGGCAGACAACGCCGTCGCCAGTGATTGGCAGCAGGCTTTGGAGGAACCGTGTAGACGTACTAAAAGAAAAGCACAGCTTCAAGAGCAGGGGGAGGAGAAGGCTGTCCCACAGCCAGGGCTTCAGAGCTCTTAGACCTGGAAAGAGCAGGTGAGAAGGAAGACCCCTCGCCTGCTTTGGGACATACTCCCAGGATGCTCACTAGACCTCTTGCCAGCTGGTGTTTCAGTGACCCACCCTGCAGACGAAGGGGTTAACATCTCCTGAGTTGAAATGCAGTTGCTTCATTTGTGGCCTCACTGGAGAGGGCAGCTGCAGGCACAGTTTTTAAGCCTCTGCTCTGAAGCAAGAGCTGGTAGAAATAAAACTCTAGCTTCTGTCTTCTCCTCTGGGAAGAAGCTGGAGAAGGTTTGTGCGAAGGTCATTTTAATATTAAGCCAAAGGTCCAAGAAGCACCAGAAAAACAGTTCTGTTTCTCCAAATAAAGAGTTAGTAACTACACGGATATAAAACGTTCTCCTCTCATTTTAGCCAGGCTGGTCCTTCCTTATTCCCGAGGGAACAGAGTCATTTCTTGGGCATGTTTTTATATACGCCACCAAGAGCCAGGAACGGGAGACGGCATGTGCTTGTCGTGGGCTCATGGCACTGGGCCTCCGCACGGAGTAGAGCTGCAGGGCGCAGGCTGGACGTGCGGAGCGGGGACGGGGCCCTTGCAAACCCAGGCTTGGAGGTCTTCTGGAGCCAGGACTACACCCAGCTGCTGACAGCCTCTTTGGTGGGCGTTGTAACGTGCCTACATCTAAGGTGGGAAGATCACTTCTCTCCGTTACTAAGAATATAGTCAGGGAAACATTACCCTCCAAATCACCTTAATATGCATCACACTGCCGCGTATACTTCATGACTCTGCACCCTATGTCTCAGTTCAGCTCAAGCCCACCGCTGCTGCCAAGCTCCTGCAGCTACTAGCTTTTCCCTCACATGCACTGGAGAAATGGGAAGAGCAGAAGACAAGGTGGCTTTCCACGAGGCTCTGCTGAGACGCACGGACGGGGCTCTCCCCCCGCCCCGCAGCATTGCTGGGATCCACCGAAGGCAGGCAGCAAACAGAAACCTGCTCAGGAGGCACAAGTGGAAACCGGGCGACTTACAGCTATGGGGCATGTAGAGAATGCAGAAGCAGGTTCATTCGTAGACTAAATCAGCCCAAGTCTGCGACACAGAATGGCCATTGGGGTGGGGTCCCCTTTGCTTATGAAGTGACTCACTGGATGACGTGCACAGGGCAAGATGGGTGACAGACGTACAACCGAGGTGACCCCCGAGCTACGAGGGCCGCTCAGATGCCATGCATAGAAGCAGAAAAAGGGGCAAGAAGCGAAAGGCTCTGGCTCCCTCCCCATGATCGCCCTGTGCAAAAGCCTGCCATAAATGAAGGCATAGGTAGAAGGAGCAGTCTTTTCTCTGTACCTTGTCACCTCAGATGGGCAGTACAGCTGGTTACTCATCCGACCCACTTATTCTGCTGTGCGCTGCAGCTGGCTGCAGGAGGGGGAACATACTGCGGATCCTTACAATTTAATGCTGTTCCCAGGCTAACAAATACTAGCATTTCATTTAGGTGCTCCAGACAAAAGCAGGACATTGCTATACCTCTCTCTCTTACGAGTGTCTAAAGCCCTAAAAATTGAGCATTTGGGGATTTGTATATATTCCTTATCTTAAACTATTGCTTAGCAACAGACTTTAACCAAGGACATGTTTGTGAAACTGCCAGGCATATCCATAGCTGCTAAGTGCAAAGCAATAAACACACCTTTCCAAATTATCTCTGCTAGGATCACATATGTAGCAGATGATCAAACTGAGCAGAAGGTTATCAGCTGTACAGTCTCTTAGCATTTTTGCAATGCTAATAAAGTGATCTCGACCTGCGTGAATCAAAACCTTTTCACTGCAGAAAAGGTATCTTTGCATACCAAGTAGGTTGCAGACGGATGAGCACCCAGCAGGACTCGGCGCGACGCGGTTCTGTGGCTGCTCCTCCCACGTGGAGAGGAGCAATGTACATGTTTATCTAGCAAGCGCTAGGTGTTCCCCTGACACGCTGCTACGTGTGCGCATACTAATGAAGGGCCTTGTTTTGGAAAAAAAACCCCACAAACAAACCAAACCCAGCACACTTTCTTAAACATGATTTTAGATACCATCTTGGTATCTATCAACCCAGCTATTCTATCAAGCAGTTAGTAGGGCAAGGCTGGACACCAGTATTGTACCTCAGACTGGACTGCAGCTCACAGCCCGAGGTTATACTTCTCAGTTACCTCACAGAGGAACTTTCTCCCTTCCAGTTACCAAGCTGTACTTTACCACTTGAGTTAGCCACAACGTAAATATGACACACATCTATATGATAACTGGGCCTGGAAAGACAGGCGAACCCTCAGGCCCTTCTCACCTCCTCGTACCCTTGAGCGCCAGCGGCTGGCGACCGTGTGAGGGCTGTCCTGCGGGGAGCTCGCCCGGCCTTCGGCAGGTAAGGGAACCCCCCCGCCCTTTGCACGGTCCCTTTTACGAACGGGAAGAAGAGATGACCCTCACGTCGGGGCTCAGGGGAGAAGAGCCACTGTCCTGCCTAGAGCGGGGATGAGCCGCGTTGAATAAAGGCGGAGAGGCAGCTGTCAAACCGCCGGGCTTGGCGTGCGGGGAGGCAGCAGCCCCTCCTCTACGTGCTCTGAGAAACGACGGGTGCCCGCACGGGACGCCACGGCGTAGCGACACGCGCATCGCCGTGCATCTCTCCACCCTGCCCTCCGTGCACCGGCGTCACAGCGGTGCGCGCACCTTGCGAAAGGGGCAGAGTTAGGCAGAGAGGCAGGCCGTTCGGTGTAGCGTTCTCCCATAGCTTCACAGTAGTTGCTGAACTGTATTTTTACAGTGCTACTGCGAGGGCTTGGGGAGGCAGAAGGCAATCCCACGTGATCCTTAGCTTTGCTGGCACATACCTGTAACACCACCGTTAACGCAAAGGCCGGGCACGCCGATGCTCTGGCTGCTGCGGTGCCAGCTGCTTCCAAAGGCACGATAAAACTCTTAACGCCTGGCCTGAGCTACAGCAAGGAAGAGGAGCCCTTCGGAGTGGAGGAACTATGAAGCACTAAACAGTAATGAGCAGACGGCACGTTAAGGCAGTCCCTATGGACAGCCGTATTGTAACGGTATCATCTCAGCGCTGACTTAAAACTGAGCAGTATACCGGACTTTCAGCAGCTTTTAAGGCGTTAATCCAGGTTTTAAACGATTCATTTGAGACCCTCCATAAGCCGTAAGCACTTAGAACAGAAGCTGCAGTCGGGTCTGTATCGTCTTAAGACATGCTGACGTTAATGGCCATGCTGGCAAGAGTGAAGTCGGTGCTCAGTTCTGGGATGTGCTGGACACCTACATCTTGCACTGGGGTCAGAATTGTACATCCTCCATCTTTACTCATTTTCTCCTCAGGTAAAAGTGGGAGTGAGGGAATAGAGAAAAGAAAAAGAGGAGAAAGAGCAGGAGCCCCTGTTAGAGCTCACTGATTGTACCCTATAGCCCAGAAAAGCAGATTCGGCCGAGTTTCCAAACCACAGATACTTTCCTGGTACAGTCTCAGTCTGGGAAGGCCAAGTACGTCCCTGCTGAGGACAGAGGGGAAGAAGGAGAGATGGTCCTGTGCCAGCAAGGATCAAGCCACTTTTGTCAGGGCTCTGTGAGCAGGAGGAGCACAGGGGATTAAAACCCTTTCTGAAATTCTGACGACAGGAGGAAACACAGCTCTCCCATTATCCTCCTGCAGATAAATATTTGAAAGCAACTATAAAGAAAACTCAGCCACGCGTCCCCTGCTACCTACCAGGCAGCCACGTCAGTACAATGGGAGCCACATTCAGACAAATGGTAACACAAGGAGGTTGAATGTACCGAGTTCACAGGCACCCATCTATATTGATTTCTGCTGAGTGCTACTATAGGTACCTGTTTATTTTAAAGCCATCAGAGGATGTATTTTCACCACACGGTGGGAATACCAGTGTCAGAGACCATGAGGTTTGTTTTCAAAGGGGATATGAGGGAACACCAGAACCACCTGCCCTACTTGAAGGAGAACCTCAGGGTTACACCAGCAGAAACAAAATTGGTGGCAGAAACCCCTGCAGATCAGGTTGCAGGTTTGATATTCATCAGTCTTTTCCTTCTGTTCAGAGACTCATTAAATCAGGCACCGCAGATCCGTCCATAGTAAAGGTAACCTGAGAGCAAAGGCTAGCCCTTAACCTGACACGTGTCAAGAGCTGTCTTCGATGGACAATAGCTGAAGTGTTGGTGGTAAAGCACAAGTACATAAGCTACTGCCTTCGGGGGGCAAGTCGGGGGGGTGGGAAGGCTTCAGAATCAGGGTCTTACTTAGGACCTTTCCTAGAAAACTAAGTCAAGCCCAAGGACACTCTGCTGACCACAGTGAAGGCACACATAATTAACGCAACTGCAGGCAAGGAAAGGATCAGGTTGGCTGCAGCATTCAGACTTCATTTCCTTTCCTGGGCCAGCATTTCCTAAAGCTCTCCCAAGTCCTTTATGTGCTAGAGGAGCACAAGGTCGCCTGGGCAGACCTGTCCTATCAGCAACTCAGTTGGCAGATCTGACATGGTGCAGTAAGGCAAGTCAAGAAACCTTTGTGCTTCCTGACACTAAGGAGTGGCATATAATTCGTCTGCCCAGAAGGCCATGTAGGTATAATGAGATTGTTCTGCATACACTTTGTCCCAGTCCTTTAGATGGAGCACAAAGCAATCTTACAAGGATTGACAAAAAAACGTGGTGTTAGGCAACCTGCACGTTACGAGCGCTCACAACATGGAAGCAGATGGCTGCCTAAACTCTCCCCGTCCTTCGGGTGCATATTTCTCCCACCCGCCACAGGAGCAGCAACCTTTAGAATTATTCAAATTTCAAGAAAGTCCAAAGTCTGATCCAAGATCGGATTCCCTCTGAGCTAGGCACTGTAAAGCTGCCGGGGCCCCTCTCCCAGTGTTTAGAGCCTAAGCAGATAATGCCTGGGCTTGCGAACAGAGAACAGGACTTGCAATTTGTCCGTGGATAAGCACCAGGGCACCGAGGGGGAGGCTGAAATACAAGTTGCGTTTTCTTAATACCTAGGTAGAACTGCAGGCAAGCCAGGAAACATGCAGACCCCAGCAGCAAGCCTCTTTCCTTGCCCCTTTAGGAACACTGTGCTGCAAAAACAGCAAGCAGGGCAGAGGCAGAACTGGTTGATACGCAGTGGACCACGCTATTTCCAGTATCTAAAATGGCTCCCATGTGCTAAAGTGCAGTAAACCACTCTATTTTATCTATCTCGTACCCTTAGCTAGTTACTGATTACCAGAGCCAATAACACCACTACAAATAATTCACAGGCTGCAAAAACATTGTTCATCCTGGGGACAGGAACATTTACCAGTCCCACCTGATACTGGGGACAAGTCCGCTCTGGGTTGCCCCAACTCTTCTGAAGTCTTTCTGTAGCAAGAAATACCAGAAAATATTACAGTTTTTTCCTTTGATGTGTCTCAATCAAAGAGAGATCTATAATGCCTGATAAGGGTGGCTCTCCCACCCCTACATTTGTTTCTCCATTTGTCCTTACTCTCCTTTGAGGCAGCTACGCCCATCTGCTCCACCCTCCCTCTGCCGGTGTCTTTCCATGAGGAAAAGAAACAACACACAAAAAACATTCGTTTTCCCATGGGTGTATCGAGGGACCAACCTCAACTCCTGGCTGGGTGGAAAGCACCACACCAGCCAAGAGGAACTTCACAGGGAAGAAGATTTAGGAAGGCTGTGAGGTGTCAGCAGATGAGACAGTCGCACACAGGACACCAAAGCCACCATACAAATTTGACCGCCAAATTAAGAGTGGAATTTTTTACTGCCCTTCAAAGACAGTTCAATGTTTCCCGAGTGACTCTCAGCCACAGCACTTTGTGGAAAGCTTTTCCTGCCTGACGATCACCAGAAACCACATAAATCAAACACCTCCAGGAAGGTCTTGCTTGCCTTTGCTTGTCATCAGCAAAGACATTCCCTGTCCTACCAATCCTTCTCCGTTAATGCAAGGCTTTCCAAGACTTTGCTCAGCCTCACATAGAGAAGAATTACACAGATGTAACATTTTTCAATTTCAGCAAGAGCAATGGTGATGGATTTAATACATTGTCAGTTTATAGATTGCATTTTAGAAGCTTATTCTACATCTTCCCTTGTCCATGTCCCACTTCGCTTGTAGTATTAAAGCTCTGTTATTTATTTCACTCATTCAAGCAGAAACCTAAATCTTCACCCACACTGGGAACAGAGCACACTGTATCATCTCATGAACAATCCATTATGTACTTTTAGGAGTACTGTAAAGAAAACGACAAAAAAACAAAAAAGGTAAACCAAAAAAGGTAAACTTTACATCCCTATGAAGTAAGTGTTCAGTCTTACAAGTGTCAAGAGAGAGGGTCCCTGCACCTTGCAAGGCTGACCTCTAACTGAAAACAACTGTATGGGTTAGAAAGCATTTCTGAAATATTTAAAGCCAGCACATGGAAATAAAGGCCATTCCTGATTTAAAATGGCTGAACTGGTTTCCCTCAAGCCCACGTGCATGAAACCAGTTTCAAAAAGAAACCATCTGGAAGAGTTCAGCTCAGTACATGAAGTTTCAGAAAGTTGTAAGCAATTGTAAGTGCTGGAGAAGAAGCAAAAATAGCATTAAAACCACTTTAGCAACCTTAACCAGCACAGAGAGCACCACTCCCGCCAGAGCCCCTGGCTCCAGCAGATACGTAACATGCACAGAGCTCTCAGAGCACAATTATTCCCACTGAAGTACTTTAAATTATACATTGACCTAAGTACAATCCTAAAATTGGGCCAGAAAATAAAAATTCCAGAGTTTGCACCTTCTTTCATCACTATCAATAAGGAAATTCCCTTATGTTTAGAGCCTTCTTTTCCAATTAACATTTACTGAATCATGGTTTCTTGTCATCAAGTTTATTTCTACTTGTCCGGCCAGAGGTCTGTTCAGGTTTTTTAGAAAAAAATTTCGATCACCCACCACCACGACGAATATTTCTCCTTCCCCTGAGCCTGATGGCCTGTGACTCCCTCTTCATTTGCAGTTACTTCCAAACCACGTCCCAGCTTCTCCTGAGTGAGAAATCGTGCCTGGGAAAGAGGGGCACTGCCTTCCCCCTTGTATTCCTGACGCTGGCTTGTGAGCTGAAGAAGATGCTGTGCTCCTGACCCCAGCCAGAAATAGCTCATGGCTGCTTGGGAAACCACCTCGTGGGTGTGGAGCTTCCAGGCCATGGTGTTGCCCACACAAACGGAAAACAAGAAATATCAGAAAAAAGAGGGAGGAACAAGCAGTAAACTCCCAGGGCTGTTAGACAAGGACTTCCTTTAGGAATACTGTGTTGCAAAGGGGTCTGAAAGCTCCACACAAAAGCTGAGCCTCTTCCATGCCATGTATTGGTCAGTAACGTTTAATGCCTTTGAACAGCTATTATCACCCAGAGATCTCAAAAGCAGTCTTCAAAGTGTCATTATCTCTATGGATGGGTAGGGAAGCCAAAATAGGAAAAGACGAAATGACTTGCCCGCGGGCACCCCACGTCTTCAGTTGCCCCCTGAGAGCACTGCTGAGCCACCCTGCCCCATTAACAGAAAGCCCACCAAAAAGTGTCCAAGAAGATCCCCAGATTTTACTCATTTACAGGTATATACAATCCAATTTTCAGTTCATTGACTCCTACACTCAGAGGGAAGGCACCAGTCTCTGCAAAATCAAGGGCTAAGGATGAGACACGGGATGAGAGCGAGTTTAAAAGGGATGAGTTTAAAAGAGTGAGCAGCCACTCGTTGCCTCCTTTGCAGAGCCAGCGACGGGACCGCAGCGAGTCACTCTCTGTACGCGAGTCGTGCACCAGTTTGAGATTCCCAGCCTCTTGGCTGACTCGGTACGGCCAAACTCTTATTTCAGTTACTTACATTTTTAAATCTATTTTATTTTACTCATTCCTCACTCCTGGCACTCAATGGGGACAGGATTTAATTCTTTGGCATGGTAACGATTTCCAAGTCAGATCGGGGGTTTGCCAAGGCATCTATTACAGTACCAGGGTCCCTGTGTTAATGAGTCTGTGATGATGCCCAGGATCAATCAGCAGGCAGCAGCAATTTAAACAAATTCCAAAAGAAATTCTATCTTCCAACAAAGAAATAAACTTTCTCCCCACAGGATTTGCAGCCACTCAACCACTGAAGAGCTATGCGGGTGCAGAGGGAGCCTGGAGTGAAATTCAATGTGAAATAATCATAAACCATCTAATTGGTATTATCCAAGCTGAAAAGTAATGAAGTAAGCAAGCACAAATAAATGACACTGGATTTCTTTTTAAACTGTTTGGCTTTAACTGTGCAAAGTCTCACATAAAACGCTGCTATATCTATATAGGTATATAAGGACTTTTCATGTTGTTTTGAATTTTATAGGACTGTAAAACAGAATGTAATTGGAATAGGACATGGAAATAAGATAATGGTCTCCTGCAGCTTCAGAAATTAAGAAGAAAACAGAGCTCTTGTATATATTTTCTTCTCCAAGGAAGAAATAAATGTACTGTGATGATTCTTGTCTCCAGAGAAAGAATCATTATGTTGCATTTTGTGGTTTTCTAAATAACATTCATCAAAGGAAGGGCTATTCAGAGGTGTGGAGGACAGCACGTGCTAATTGGCCCCACGTCTGGCTTCACTATCCAGACACCTCTGAGAACTGAAGCCATTGCTGATAAGGAAATCTTCATTATGCTTATTCTTGGGCAAACCAAAACCAGTCTCGTCCTTGTTCGTATTTCCTTCTCACAATTGGCCCAAGCCCGTTGTCACCAAGGTTTATCATCGCTGGTCATCGAGTTGCTTGCCGTTCAGATACTTCACGTAGAAGAAAAGTTACATCAGACAAGCAGTGATGAGTAGAAAGTAGAGGAAATAGAGATCGTTTTTCTCCAATCTGCCATCTAGGCAGATGGGAATGACAGCTTACAGGACTCACATGTGCCAACCGCGTCACACACCGCTCTGGAACTGAAATTCCATCATCCTAGTGGGGAATTCTTCATCCACTAAATGCACTAAATGCTTTCCTGGCAGATAGACATTTCAAGGTACCATTCCACGGTGTTGTGATATTTTTAAACCTAAGCCAGCAGGATCTGCCCACAAGGAACAATGGTTGATGCCCTCTTGGTCTTTGCAGCTTATGATGGGTGTCATTTGACATTTTGTCTCTCGTAACAGCATGCCATATGTTTGAATTTTATCACTTCTCCAGCACTCTCGTTGTGTGTGTCTCCCAAATTAGTGAGAGACCTGGAAGATGAGTGATTGTTTCTTCTGACTAATACAGTATCAGAATAAAAACAAACCAGATGCCTTTCAAGTGTTCTCAGATCCATTTTAGAGAGCTATTATCCCCATTTAGGAGGCAACAAAACTGAAGCACATCGATGTTGAGCAATATGCTCACCTTTATGCATTTGGCCAAGAGGAAGAACACAACCCATTACTCAAAGTGACGATCGTATTTCCTGCCCTCTGTATTCTGGTGTCAACTGACCTTGGCAATATGGAACAACATTTTCTCACATGTGATTTTACTCTTTTTTTTCTTTTTCTTTCTTTCTTGGTGGTGTGGGTTTTTTTGTTGTTGTTGGCTTTTTTGGGTTTTTTTTGCTTACTACCATAATCATTTACTTGAAGTGTTTGGTCTTAATTACAGTAAACATTTCTCCATTTCTGTACAGATGGGAAATGCACTGGAATAGAACTGGATGGTTTAAGTTCATCATCTGTTCATCTCTTGATAGAGATCAATATAGATTAGAGGTAAGTCTGTTTATCCATATTCATTTTCAAAAACCAAAATGATATGCAACAGATTTATAATTAAGCAGAAGCGATGATGTTTTTGTACAGCTTAGTTAAATGGATTTGCCACCATGCGTTAGAGTAGAAGCTATAAAAGCAGACCAGATGTTGCATTTCCCCCTCGCCTCTGTGGCACAATTTGCACGAGAGTCCTACATCCTAAAATATAACTTAAGGTTAAACTTTTCTGACCTGGGTATCTAACAGTAGTCTTCTAGAACCATACTGGCTACCCAGATAAGGTGGGTTAATTTACAGAGGGGATGAACAACCCCAGCTAGGAGTAAAATCTGAATTAAATTTACTCAGGGACTTATGTGCCCAAACACAGTGGCAGCTTCAGGTTCCTAAGCCTGCTGAACTCAAAGCTTCTCGCGTAGCTCCTGCTTTGTAGCCCAGACATTTACATTTCCACCCCAAATAAAGCCAGCTGAGTCGCAGTGCTGCAAGGCTTATCTTACAAGTGAGCTGGAGCAGGAGTCCTGCAGCGGGGGTTGCTCTGCCAAATTAATGCAAGCTCTCCTGTGAGCGCTGAGCATGCAGAGCCTCCCTTGCCACGCAGGGGAAAGTCAGCTAGGCAAAGCTTGGCACCTCTTCGGCACATCTCGGTGCAGTGGCTGCAAGATTTGCTTTCATAACCCCATCCTGCCGGATTTGAAGCAGGGACTGGAGCTCCCACTGACTTTGTGGAAATATGCGGTTGAAAGCAGGATTCAGCCTGAGGTATACAAAAGAAGAGATTGCACAAGCCAATACAAAGACATAAAGAAGCACCTCTGCGTTCGAGATTGGTATCAACTTGGCTGGCAAGCATTTCCCCCTGTTTACTTAGTGAGGACCTAAGAGGACACTGGCCCCACGGTCCTCATCTCTCGGTCGCCAGAGCTGGGCAGGGCGAGACCTTGCAGGTGAGATCTTGTCCTTGCCGCACACAATGCGTGTTTTACTGCTGTCTTTGGTGGAGTCAGGCTTTCACACTATTCCTTGTTTGATTCACAATGAAGTCACCGGGGTTATTCATGAGGCAGAGATACGAGGCTATAGCCCTCACATCATGGAAAAGGGTAGGCTCAGGCAAGGACGGATTAAAATCAACATTGCACAACTGCTTCCATGGGGAGCTCCTTTTCTCCAATTATTAGCCAGAGTGAGTGAGTGTGCTGGGTGACTCACACACCTTACGTTGCCCATCAACAGCAGAAGGTGTTTGGAGTTAGATAAATGCCCTGAAAATGTATTCCTTAACATATGTAGCTCACGGTATTTGGAGCACCAGTAGCTACGATGTGATTCATCCCAATGTGCTGAAAGTTTGTTTGTTGCTACTTCAGTTTTTTAAAAAAGAGCATGCCTAAAAGCTCTTGGAAAGGACAAGATCGCCCCAATCAAGCAATAGAGAATGAGCACTGATGTTGGTTGAGAGTTTGTGCTTCACGCATTCAGTTTCCAGCAGCCTGGCTTTACGGTGTGCCACACATCCAGCGCGTCCTCGGTGCAGCTCATAGAACGAGCGCGTAACTGAGGAAAAACGTCCTGGGGTGTACATGCCAAATTATCATTAGAAGTAAAAGGAGATAGTTATTCCTTAGCTCAGAGGTCTCTTTAAAGAATATCTTAATTTTTGAGCCGTCCATTCTGCTTACAGTACTTTTATTGATGCAAGCACTTTTAAAGAAACCAGTGTACAAGGAAGAAACATCTTAGGAGTACTGATTTTAGAATAAGCGGGGATTTTGAAGAAATGTAGTTGCTCACTGTATGCCAGGATTTTTAAAAATGCCTAAGAACATCATTAGCATTTCTAGGCAGCTAATTTTTTATTTTATTTTTTTTTTAAAACCTGTCCTTTAGTCTCTTGGATTGATTAATGGAACATTTCTTGTTGTGAATAATTCAATGCCTTGGAACAGTATTCCAATCACAGTTGATTATAAATTAACACCCATTTTAACTGATGCAGATAATCATGCCAATGTCACAGCAAATACATTATCAAGCATTACATATGGATGCTGTAACGTAAACAAGAAGCTGAGAACTCCATTATCTGCCTGTGCATCACTACCAAGTAATTTCTAAATATTTCGTCATTGTTTAGACTGCATTCAGATTGTACAGCACAACTTGCTACTTAGAAACAGTAGATGCAACTGTTTTCTTAGGTATAATTGGCAACAAAAAGGAGCAAAATTTCCTTTGTTACCAGGTGAAACACTTGCTCAGGATACTGGAAAAGAAAATATCTTCCCTGGATTCCCATGGCAGGCCATACTTCCCGCCTAAGAAGTAAAGAAGCTTGATTAAGGGGAAAGGACTAACAAAAGACTGATAAATAAGCTCATGTTTTAACATAGAATCAAAGGAAAGCATGACAGCTCCCAGCACTGTGGACAATAACCCTTTGCCTCAGTTTGCCCTCCTTGGTGTTGTGAATGACTGGTGGAGATCTCGGCCACGTTACATTACTGCCTTGCTCTTCCCTCTCCAGGGAGTCACACTCGCATTTCGTCCCAGAGTAAGGAAACGCGTGCTGGCACATCCTTCCCCAGTCCTCAGAGCAAAACGCTGCCTGTCATCTTTTTTTACCATAGTCCTCCTGCCTTTGTTCATTGAATAGCTAGAGCTGCTGTAGGGCTCGGCGAGGTTCTGCTCCTGTTTCTTTAGAGCTTTTTAACCGACAGGCTTTTAATATGCAGATGAGATCTACACTTCCCAGAAGAGAGCTACAAACAGAAATTCCATTCTCGAGATGCTCTGATCCCTGCTTTTCATTCACAGAAATAAAGGCAAGGGGTAAAATAAATGTAGACTCATCCTGTTGAGCTGAAGTACTTTTGTATACATAACAGATTCTGGCATTGCATTTTTTTGGTCAGTGGCACATTAAAGGCTTCTTTCTGATTAGACTTGATAGTCACTGGGATAAAACTCGGAGTATTTCAGCATCTGCTGTTATTTTGGGGTGAAAGGAGAACTAACTAGGAGCAGTATTTAGGGAAGTTGCTGCTGATACGAAACTGAAGTCCTATCCATATTACTTGTTTGCAGCCATAAACAGTAAACTCCTCTGTAACTCAAGCTTTCCTCTACCTGTTCCTGTCTAATTTTAAGCCCAAACTTGAGTTTTCTGCCGTCAAAGCAATCCAGAGCAATCTAGAAAAGGCATTTCTAGTTATATTTGGAAGTTGATCTCAGCTATTAAGAAAATATATAGCAACTGTGTGGAGAGGAAAAACAATGATGTTAAAATAGCCCTAGTGTGTTATGTAATGCATTTTCTTTTTATTTATAGGTTACTTTCTAATGGGCATGGTTTGTTTTTTGTTTTGTTGGTTTGTTTGTTTTTTTTTCTGGAGTCTACATTTTTGAACAGATTATTCAATCCTCAATCCTCTTCCAAGCCAAAATCAAATAATAATTTTATAGCCCTAGCTGATGTAGGTAATGTTGATCAATTATACCAGCTGTGCTTGCTTCTCCAGAAGTTTCAGGTTATGAGTCCCATCTTGAACGAAAACATACATTTTGCTGTACAAACCAAGAGGACTTTGGAATACTCAACTGAAAAGAAAAAAAAACCAAACCAACAACTTCCACTAGCCAATTTTGAGTTATAATCTTCCATAAAAGGCGTTCATATTTGTCTCCAGAAAAAGAAAAAAAAAAACAAACCACAAAACCCACAACTTGGTCTTTAACAGCTGTGGTCCAGCCTAAGCCTCTTCATAACCATTAGGCAAGGTAATGTATATTTTTAATTTTCTCCATTCCCCTCCCTTATTTTTGATTGTCAGGTTTAGTCAGGCATGAAAAGGAAGCTTTTGTGCAGTCAGAACATCTCATGATTTTTCATGTAGCACTTAATTTTGTTTGTCTACAGAAAAGGATTGTGAAGTTAGGGTTTGTTCAGATAACAGGACATTTCACTCAGCCATCACATTTTGACATTTGATAAGTAATTAACTGAAGGAAAGAACAGCTGGTAAGAAAATGCTTAGTGACAGCATGCAGATGATTTAAGGCCAGTTCATGAACCATATAAGCCCCATTTAAATCTAAAATGTCACGAGATGCACAGTAAAAATAATAATAAAAAAAAAAAATTGCATGCTGTCTTTCCTTTGCAGTCTAACAAAGAGTTAGCCTCCATTAGCTTGAATATCTGAATGTGCTGTCAAATACTCCTGTCATCTAGGCTGGGCAGCTTAGGCTCCCATATCCTAAAGATCAACCTTATGACAAATAGTAAACATAAAATACAGGAAACAATTACAAGAGAAGGGAGCTTACTGGATTTCTTTCTTAAACTTCATCAGCATTTTCCCTAACTTTCAAGTCATAATTTTTCTCATGTCAATCATTTAGAATTGATCAGCTAGGTCAAAGGTGATATGTTTGAAACAAAAAAATGAGTAGTAAGCTAACAACACTATGGATAAGACAGAGAAGTGGAAAAAAATGAGTAAGCAATATGGGAAAAGCATGATGGAGGGAGCAGATGACAAAAGAAAGTAGGTTTATGAATGAAAAGCATTCTGAACAGTCAGCTCTCCAAAACAGACCAGAGTTTTGGAAGATCTCGTGTACAAGGTTACTGTTACTTGCACAGTAGATAAACCACACTGACACTGGTCAGGTGACCGTTTAAAGACTACCCATAAAAGCGGATTATTAGTTTTCATAACATAGATGGGAAATGAACAATTTTCCTTTTCTAGAGATGATACCTGCTTGAGGCTCTCCTAACCTGGATCTTCGCCACAGTACTTAGAATGATATTAAGAGATTTCCCTTGGCTCTTGAAGCATTTTGACCTCAAAGGGCTGTGGTAGTAGGCAGAGTACATGCCAACCTACAAGCGAGCCAGCAGATGCCACACCCTGTTGTTATGAATCCTGCCGTTCTCATTCTACAACTGCTTCATTGACGGCTTATTATTCTAGGACAAGGATTCAATTGGTGGTGGTTAACCCTAGCTATTATGTACGCTTAAAAAGAGAAATAAGAAAGAAGGATACGAGCATCTTAATACCACTCCCAATAGCCATTGATTGCTACCAGGCTTGCAGCAGCCTCCCAGAGAAGTGGCAAGGCTTGCCGCGGTTCTCCTGTGCTTGCAGACACATTCCTATATACATTTGGCAGATTGGAATATCCTGGTCAGAGGGAGATATGACCAAATCCATTTGGCTGGACGTTGTTATGCTATGTGGGAATGGTTCTTAAATTCTTTGCGTTTTCTTCTTCACCAAAGAAAAGACCAATTGGTCAGGCAAGTCCGGGTGGGAGAGAAGTGCCTTTCTGCTTTTGGAACAAGGAAGAGTAAGAAGGTTTCCTGCTAAACTCAAGTTTCTGGTGTGCTGGGCCAAGCAAGCAGCAGAGCTGCTGAGGAAAGACAGCCATGGACATAGTCCACAGCAAGGCAGCACACCACTCAAGTGGCAAAACAAACACTGCAGCGACCGAGCGCTGCAAAAACAAACCTCAAAGCTTTGCAGAAGAGGACTAGAGTGCTCGAGGCAGATGGCTCGCAAGCATCACAGCCAGAAGTGGACTGTGGAGAAGGGAAGAGGGTGTCAAAGGCAGGAGATCAAGCCCGTAGCTGGATGGTGGCAGCTGGCACATCGAGGGCAGCGCTGGGACTGATCCTCTTCAGCAACTGCAGAGCTGTCCTGAAACTGCAGGGCAGCTCCAGAGCTGGGTTGGGATGTCAGCCGTGAGCAGTAGGGAAGGCGGAAAGCATAACCAAACTGGTTCTGGAGGCCTCTGTTCCTTCTCACTGAGCTAAACCAAAAAGTGCTGTGATTCTCTTAAGTAACAGCTAACAAAAGATCGGGCCCTTAATTTATAAACTTAGCAAATTTGACTTGGGGATGGTTAGTTAAGCAAAGGTGACTAATGGGAAAGGCATTTCCTGGCATGGTCAGGACCCCAGAAAAAAAAATAAACCAACCAAACAAGAGCCCTTAATCCCAACAGTCGCAGACCCTCCAGATCATGCCTGTTAAAAGACTGGGGTTTTTTAAATTAAATGAGTGTTGGAAATATATAAAATGTGGAAATGAGAAAAAATATTCTTATATCTGGAGAAGCTGACATTTAGCAATAGACATGAGACTTTTAATAACATAGAGCTTTCTCCTGACAGTTAATACCAGGATAAAAAAAAAAACATCCGGAAAGTAGGACTTGTATATATTCTGCTATGTTTATAATTCAGAATTAATATATAACACAGAGACATTGCTTTTACAAAATCCTTTTCCTGAGCGTAACTATATTTTAAGCCATTCACAGGATGTTGATATGCATTTATGAAATTGAAAAGCTAGCCCCCACAGATAGTGGCCCTGCACTAGTGCATCAGTTGCTGTCATTATTATTATGATGCGATTTAGAAGGGGAGGAGTTGCTTACG
This sequence comes from Aramus guarauna, assembly GCA_013400195.1. Classification (NCBI taxonomy): domain Eukaryota; kingdom Metazoa; phylum Chordata; class Aves; order Gruiformes; family Aramidae; genus Aramus; species Aramus guarauna. The sequence continues at coordinate 910,233 of VXBL01004267.1, read as the reverse complement.
AGACTACTTAGGGGATACAATCAAAAACCCTCAGCACGGGTGCCATTTGTAACTAGATGTTAGCTCGAGGTCAAACGAGAAGGTTTCTGGCACGGAACAATTACACAGCAAAATAAACAGAAAGTGTAAAGCTGTTCTCCACATCAGCCGCCAAGCAGAGCTAGTCTGTCAATAAAGCGCACCAGATTCGGGCTAAAATTCCAAGGCTGGAAGTACAGTTTTAAAGGGTGTTACAGACCATTTGTTGGAAATTATTGTGTAATAGGAGGATCTATAACTCATTTAAGAAATTACTGTTTACTCAGAATGGCTCTCCAACCACAATAGGCCAACTGTCACGGAGCAGCTAATGAGATCCTAAAGGATTTTCAAATAAAAGGTTAGCATTTACTTAACTGAGAAAGTCTGTCCCTTGATAATTTGTATTAATACAATTCTTTGCTATACTTTCAAATAAACACTAAGGAACTGTACTGATGTTTATTTTATTTCTTAAGGTACCATTCCTTCTAAAACTATAAATGTGACAGAGCATAGATAATTTGTTTTGCAGGATAAAAAAATCCTCTTCTCATTTCCATCAGATATCTAGAAATTACTGGTACCTTGAGATTGCTGATCAGCAAATAGATTGAGCCCAAAAAGGGAAAAAGGCCTGTCTACCTACTGTAAGAAATACAGCCAAGACCATGGCTGAGTTAGCCATGAATTCCAGACAGGCAGAGGACAAAATGTACACAAGCATTATCGCTGCTGATTCTGGTTTTAAAGAAGTGAGCTAGCAGCTGCAATAAATTGCCTTTTCCAGTAGGAGCTTCTATACTTACATGTACATATATATTTTCCCGGAGTCATTCCCAAGTATATGTCAAAGGCTCTCGGGAGGCATGCGTTAATAAATATTCTGCTTATAAATTATGAGAGGGGCGTCATCAGCTATAGCTGGAGTTCACCCCATCTCCAGCTACCGCAAACTTCTCCCTAGTCAAAGCTGACAGATCCTCAGACCTCATAAAAAGCCTTGGAGGGAACATGTTGTGCTTGAGACGCACCTGGTTATGCCAAGCTTGAGGGGGGGGTCCCAAGAAATGCAGATGTGTTGAGGGAAGCAACACCCACATTTTCGTATTTCAGCTGACATCCAGCTGAGTGCTCTCAGCAGCGCTGTTTTTGCTTCTCAGTTGTGCTGGGGGAAGAGCAATCTGCCAGGGCTCAGCCTACTCGCTGCCTTCTTTCTGCCAAGTCTCTTCCATGGGGAATACGTGGGCAGCAGCCCCTCAGCTCCCCGGGGGAGCAGGGCTGCAGTGCCGCCATCCCTCGCGTGCCCCTGCCCTCAACAAGCGGCTGCACGCTGGGTGCTGACGCCACAGTCGAACCGTTGCTGACTATCAGTGACCGGTTCTCATCGGACTGTATTGATTTTCTGAAGCACAGTAAGTCTTTTCAGTTTGAGAGCAAAGCCTGCCAGTTTGGGCTGCCCGATTATGAAGTTAATCATGAGAAGACGTCCAGTAAGTTTTGACATTTCACCCACTCCGTGAATTATCGCCTGCCTTTGTTTCAAGCAGTCAGCCGGAATCACTTGCTGTTGGGCCGATGATTTTCCTTTTATGGTTTACAGATTTTGTGGCTAATGGTGAAGAAAGCCATTTTAGGAATGCCTGGGCAGTACACGCGTGAATCACAGCAGCAAGCCATTGCTTCTGTCTCCCGACATGTATCATGGAACTATTTTCTTCCATCCCTTTTGTAGTACAGTACATTCTACATTGTGAATCATTTTCATGCAAAAATAGAAACCAGTGATGACTCTATATTCACTTCACAACTGAGAAGTGAGAACTGGCATCCCATAATTAAAGTGCCAGGTTTAGTGGTGGTGTAATAAATTGCTGCACAGACGGGCTTGAGTGTCAGCTGTAGAGAGATTGGTAGACCCCTAAACACACGTTTCCTAATAAAATAGGATATTTTTAAAAAATAAAATTCTGGCCCTCAGGGAAGATCCGAAATAACACATAGGTATTTAGTGCCACATCCAAAAAGGGGCTTTGGATATTGTAACGCTTAATAACGCCATACCTAAAAGTGAAATGAAATGCTGCCGTTCACAGCACCGAGGTAGGTGCCTATCATCCCCGTGAAGTGAGTGAGGGGGATTAAGCACCTGGGAATCACACTGACAGTCTGCAGCACGCGGGGGTGCGGGAGGTGAAATGCTTAGGCCAGGCAATGTTTTGGCTGTCTCTTCCACAGGTCCTTCCTATGTCACGCACCGGTTCTGCTGAGCTGCGTCTCCCGGACATGAGCCACTTGGAGCCAGGAGCGTAGTCCTCAGCAGCAGAGTGCCAAACCTGATCTAATAATCCTCCTGGGAGTATTACCTCACGCTCATTGCCACCCGAACGCGGCTGTTCGGCTTCTCTCCAGCCTGGAGCCTGCACCTGCTTGGGATGTGGGCAGAGAGAGCCCAAGCCTTCCTGCAGAAGATGGTGTAGAGATTCCCTTCGGTGCCTTGCTCGAGCCAGGACAGATGTTCATTCTGTGAAGCGCGGTACTGATGGCAGCTGCTCAGCGTGGCCCATCGTTTAGTTCTGCTGGAAGAAGAGACTGCAGTAATACTTCCATTCCCAGTTTAGCAAATTCGGTCAGGTGAACTTAAAACACCAGCTGTTTAATCTCAGTGACTCTGTCTGAAGCAGTTGCCTCTTCTGTAATACCCCAATGATAGAGTAACTTGAGCGTTCTTCAGTGAGAATCCATCAAACTGGCTTTTTTTTTTTTTTTAAACTGGAAATTGTGTGACTAGAGGGCCGTTTGGTGAGGTACAAAACCCACAGATGAGAAGTATAGCTAGCTCAGAGTTACACAGGTTGGGATTGCCTGCGTAAGGATAGCTGGCAATTTAATAAACAACATAACAGGATATTTTGAGTGAGGTAGTAAAATGGAGCAGCAGTGACCCCGAGTTTGATCTCTTGCAGTAAATCAGGAATTGTATTATAGAGGCCAGAGAAGTCATGCTCCTACTGAAGCAATTAGGATCAGCCTCAACACTGCAAAGGCTGAAGGCATTTTAAATTTTATGGAATTGTAATTTAAGCAAGAAAGGAATTTTACAGTAATTTTTCTGCCACGTAGCCATAATATGCATCCAAGCCACTCACTCCTGTTTTCAGCTGCAGAAATATTCATACTTTGGCTCATCTACAATCCAAATTTGTCTTAGCCACACCACCAAAATACACCTCCTTCTAAATCTGGCAGATGCTCTTAGTTCTTTTAAACCCTTAGAAGGAAGAAAAAAAAAAACAAACCACATTTATTTTGTCTATTTTTATAGGATGGTTAACAATAGCAACAATATGTATTACTTTTCCCTATGCACACCATAAAGGGCCTTCAAGATAGTCACAAAGAGAAAGCTGAAGCGGTTTAGTAGCCTTCTTGAAGACATTTTAGCCAAAATCCTGTAAACATGAGCTGATGTGTCACCTTTCTTCCAGCAGCAGTCTCATTGCCATTAAAAAGACAATTCCTGCAATACAGTCCTTCACAAATGGTGCTTAAAAGATCCATGCCCTGGTGTGCTACAAAGGCCACAGCAATAAATGGTCATGAGGGTAACAGGATGTCATGCACCAGCTGAGGTGTAGTTACTGTTAGTTGTTAGGGTGTCAATAGATGAGCTTATTATGTCTTTCTGCAATAATTTAAGGAGCTGCTGTCCCCGTATTTGTGGTTGTCATGCTCACAGTGAAGTCAAAAGAAGAGAAGATAGTCAGTGCCTCAACAGCTTCAGTACGAAGTCTACTGGTCTAGCTTAAATTTTGCTTCACCTGCAGTTTAAAGTTTGGCTAGTTTTGCTATGGAACAGGGCAACAGCCAAGACAGGACTACAGTCAAAAACAGGGGGAGGGAAGTCCTTAGGCCACCCCAGAGAGATTCACTGGATCGTTAGTCTCTGGCAAGCATGAGTTTATTGAAATAAGGCAGCCCCTCCTGGCACCAGCCGAGCTGACTGTCCGGGGGGCTGAGCTGATCCCAATTATTTTGCACGTGCTCAGGCCATATGTAGAACTCCTATGCCTCAGCCAACACACGGCAATTTATGTACACATTTTGCATTTCAGATGTCCATGCATATTTTATTAGTAGAAATATTCATTTGCATAGTACTTACAGGAGTGAAGTACATTTTTGAGGACCTCTGGACAGCAGAACAAAACATGAACTGCCTGGACTTTGAAAAAGAAGCAATTATGGTGAGATGAGGCACTGTTATCACTGTTTCTGTTTTTTCAGTGGTTTCTATCAGGTTTTACTTCAAAATAACTGTTTTTCATTATGAATGCCCTCAGGCAGTGTAACCAAATTTGCTGTAAAATGAAGGACCTGTGTACATGACTGGGTACAAACAAGCCAGAGTGGATTTTTGCTTCAAAATGGTTGGATTTTTAGACAGCTCTGGTCTGAAAGATCTGTAATCACAGTGATATCTACCGGGGCTGCAGAAGCAGAAGCCCTGGTTTTCAGATACTGAATGGGCATAGCCTCTGATGTTAATTACTATTTCAGTCCCAGTTCAGCAAAGTTCATGCTTGACTTTCAGCACAGGCTTCAACCTCATACTCAAGTTAATCACGCACTAATTTGCTTTATTAAATAGGGATAGAACTAAGCATATCCTTAAAAATATGCTGTATTAGGACCTACCCCACAGATGGTCAAGATACCACTGAAATTAACGGGAGTCTTCAGTGGCCTTTGGTTGAAGCATACAAATGGGAGTCACAGGTGCGCTTCAGTGTTGGAATACATAAATCAGTTTTCCTGTCATGTAATTTTCATCTGATTTACTTACTTGCATGCAAACCTGGGAGCTGGAGGAGAGCCAAGGGCTAGATGTCCTGGTGTGCAATTAATATCCTGGAAGAAAAAGTCAGCACAGACAGGAGGATGATAGGACCTTCAAGCTACTGATTCTTCCCAGACTCCCACACCACAGAAGAACAATATGGTGGAGCTGAAGGTAGAATCTGACTCATAAGTATGGTCCATCATTTTGCATCAGTATTTTTCAAGGTTCTGATCTTGCTTAAGCACAGATCCCCATAAAGCTGAGGCTCCAATGCTTTTTCTAAAGTGTTAGTCATAACTGAATAATCTTGCAAAACTGCTCTGAATAATGGAAAAATATTTATTTTACTATAATCATCCTTTATTGGAGGATGTTTGGGAAAAAAAACTTAGGATAAAAATCAAATACTTAAGTCTTCAAGCAAAAATGGAAGAATTACAGATGGCAAAATCCAAACCCCTCTTCAGTCAGTTAATTTGACCTGCGACTCAGACTCCTTGCTGCAGGGTAGCTTGACTGAATGGCTCAAAAATCATATGCCACTTTTTTTTTTTCATCCCCTCATTACTGAGATTGCTGTGCCAAAGAGCAAGTCTGGATAGAGGATTTTCTGGCTAGGATCTGATTTGGAGCTGTAAGTTAGCAGAGAAGACAGACTCTCTCCATGATGAGTGAATTAGAATATACACATATCACGAGCAATATTAATGACCTGAACTGGGGCTGTTTTCTGCCTGGTAACAGGTTTATATAGGCTATATTCAACAGCCCTCTGTAGGTGCCCTGAACAGCCTTCCAAGCTTCACTGAAGAGGTAAAAACTCTGTTCAAGAAGTGAAGAGCTTCGTTGCTGGGTACTCACCATACCAGATGGTCTCCTGTTCCCCATGCTACCTCAAGCACAGAGATTCAGGACAAAAGTATTGCCCGAGAGGATACAGCAAAGACAACTTTTGAGCGATGGAGTTACGAGCAGCTGAACGGAGTCCAAATAGGGCCTCTGCTCTGTTGGCAAGACAAAATTATCTCACAAGAATGACTTTGGACCAGAGAAGTTCAGAATTGCTGGAGTTCAAACAATTCAACCCACCTGCTCTATATTTTGAACAGGAAAAATAAGATGAGGAAGGAGCTGTGCTTTTCACAGAAAGAAGCTCAGAAGTTGAATATGCAGGTTTATTTTGGGATGGCTTGCATCCACAAAGGGCAGATTGGGGGCAAGAACTGAGGAAATAGGGCAAGTATGCAAAAATGTGAACCTTTGACTACATCAGTCAAATCTCTATCTAGGGAGAATAAGACATACTTCTTGTACATTAAATTGTGAAAACATAAAAGGAAAAATATTCTGAGGAAAATATTTTAAAGCTCACGTGAAGTAGACAGGTCATGTATTATCTACTGAAGAGTGATCCCTAGAGCCTTCACCACTTAAACTCTGAAAGCGAGCCACAACTATCGTTTCACTCATATGTATGTAACTACATAAGTGCTTACCTTGTCTTTAAAACATAAGGTGCTGAAATTGCTTTGTGGTGTTTTGAAGTGAGTATGTTGCTAGCATTTTCCCTGTCAAATCTACAGAAGTAGGAAGAAAGTACACAGAAGCACTTGGTAGCAAGATACTAGTTTTTGGTTTACAGATATAGATACCCTCTCTCTGCCTTCTCCTTTAAAACTGTGTGTGGGCTTCACTCAGTAGAGATGGGCTTCTTGAAAAAAATCTCATACTGCCTAACTACCTAGCATTTAAGCAGGTAAGTTGAGTTTCTTGTGCAGTTTATTCTCTGAAGGCATATTGGAAATGTAAACCTATCGTTTCCATTTGTCTTTATTTTAATTACAGCTAGTCAAAAACTGACAAAAGCACAAACTGATATTGGGTCCTAATTGTTTCATCAGTGAAATGATCAGAAATGAAGGAGAGTGGATTCTTATGAAAGTTGTTGAAATAGCTAATCAATCCAGAGCTATGGATATGTTTACAGGCTAAGAGAAGCCTCTTGCCTGGAAAGGCTCGAGAGTGTTCCCCCGAGGTATATACTAGGTCAGCAGTGAAATTTTGCCCTTTGGCATGATGGGCAAGGCAGGGTCTGCCTCTCCCCTTTGAGGGAAGAAAGGGCAACTGGAGAGCAGGACACCATTCCTACGACTCCTTCATCCCACTGTACTAGCAGTGAATGGATATACCCGTCAGCGGTTTTGGTGAAAACATCCTACTTTGCCTAGGTGCAGAAGACAAGGCTGGATGAGCGCTGAAGGAAGAAATAAACACACATATTTGAATATTGGATGCATTTTCCCCACGCTTCTGATATAAAATGTAATTGCGTCAGATGTTCTCTGAAAACTGCCAGTTTGCTTAAGACTATTCAGCAAATTACCTCAATAGCTGCTGCCTACACTTCACAGACAGATTGCAAGGAGGTACTTTTCTCAGATGCAGATGCGGAATAAAGTCTTGGGATTGATGTAGATGCTCCCAATCTGCTCCACTAGCACCGACTATTTTTTTTTTTTAACTGCTATCATGGCAGGCAGACTTATCTTTAGACAGAGGCAGGCAAAAGAAAGTAAGGACCATGGATATGAAACCTTCCCCTCCATACAATTTTCCCCAATTTCATTGCTTTTGCAGTCAAGATTACTTTGTAATAATAGCAAAACAGCAAAAGCGTTTCATACCTCTCTTCAGTAGCCAAAGAGTTTATCAGAACCTTGAGAATAAACTCCATCCTCAAATATTTAATTTATGCCAGAAATGATGAATTTACAGCACAGAAATTTGGGGCATTCTGTGAGGAACCTCCAACTGAGAATACATGGAGATTTCCTCAGGGTACATACAGATGTGTCTCCTTAGCTAATGCTTCCTTAGGGAAGGGTAGAACATGGGCAAATTTGAGAGAAAGAAAAAGCTGCCAGGAGTTTTTTGTTTTTTGGTTTTTGTTGTTTTTTTTTTTTTTTTTCCCCAAAGCCCAGTAAAGAACCAGAAAAGGATTTTTAGAATGTTTTAGGGGAAGCTACTGCCTGCAGAAACCCCCCCAGCATCAATCCAGTTATGATGCTATAGCATGAGAGTGGAAGAGGATGGAAAAGCTAGCAGAGAGGCACACCTCCCTCCATGTTTAGCCCGGGCATCACAGCCCATTTAAAAAACAAAGAAAACTTGTCTTGCTGGTAGAATAATGAATTATTAAAACAGGAAGAATTGCAGCAGAGTGCTCATTTGCTCTTGCTTTCAGATATTCTTGCAAACTGGCCTGTTAATCTGGTTGGTGGGGATGGCTTCCTCATAGCAAAAGTCAACAGAAGACAATCCTCTAATAGTGGTTTGGGGTTTTTTTTGGCAGCCTTTTAAAATGTAACATATGTATCAATAAATGCCAATATTAATTCCATGGCAAAATGCCTAGCATTTTCAGAGCTGAAAATGCAAATCAATTATGCAGTGTGTCTTAATTCTATCATCTTAAAAAAATTCTAGTGACCTATTACACTGCTTTGTGAATCAATTCCAAACTATTGGAAGTTTTCACACATCCTAATCCATTAAGCAGCTTTACTATTAAACATATTCAAGGACTCTTGAATCAATGTAAAGACTATACTGACCACAGAGCTCTTGAGTAGGCACTGAATGTCTAAACTACGATTTTCCTATTCTGTGTAAATGATTTGGCAGCAAACAACTCTGCCTTTCCACTTCAGACACAGGGAGCTTCAAAGGTCTCAAAAGCTTCAGGTTTAGTTAATATTGGAAAACCAGTGGCTATTTAAGAGGAAAAAATGTTTGTAGTAGTCAGAGGCTTAAACACCTTAGAAATAGAGGGAACTGAGAAACCCACAGCCTTCCTGGGATTGCTAATCATCTAATGCTTCACAATTAATAACAGATTGGGAGGAGAGAGCAAGATCTGAACCTCTTTTTTTTTGCCTTTTATTTCAATAGCAGTCTATTGTAGCTGTGTGAAAAAAGCTCTTTTAAAAATAGCTCTCATTCCAGAAACAGACAACTCTTCTACAATCCTGGCAACATACTAAGTGCCATTAGTTGCACTTTTCTGACTGCTAAAAAGCACATGCCTTTTAAGACGCTACCACAGGACCAGGGATATACCACCGTGATGATGTAGTAGGTGACTAATCCAAACTCAGGGCTTGTGAGACCTGGGGCAAAGGGGAATACTTGTCTGATCTGTGTAAGGCCGCCTGTCCTGAAAGGAACCAGCCAGCACCGGAAGATGGCTACCTAAGTGACTGAATGGAGAGCTGGTTTTGTTTGCTGATCAAGGGATCAGTTACTACTGATAAAAGTTTCACTTCTGAGCAAGTACATGCCTACCCAAAGGTCTTATCTGCAAGATGAGGATTATGCAACTGGAACAATCTAAATAGGCTATTCCAGCTGTGGAGGCCACTAGAAATGGATCAAACTCAACTACCACCCTTGCCACTTGAGAACAGCTTGCAGGAGCAAGCCAGGGGCTCCAGCTCTCAGGTCTCAGTATTATTCAGAGACTAGTGCTGGACTTTGTCTCGCACCAGTTAGATGTTTGCATCAAACATTTTCTTTTCCTCCTGCACTGTTGTCCTAATTTGATATTTTTTCATCCTCTTTCACTCCTGTTTCCAGTTGAGCTCCTCCTTAAAAAAGTCAACCTGCAGTGCAGTATCATTGCATGACACCACATGATATCCTGTTTGTATGGCAAGATCTTGGAGCAAGAACTATCTGCTACTCTGCATACCTAAAGCATCCAGTAAAACGCAGACCCATTCTTCAACACACCACTGAAATTTTGAATATTATAAAGTTACTAAGTTACTGTATCATATTGTCCAGAGCTTTGCAGGGAATATGGCTCATCTTGAGGCAATTACTGTTATAGTCATCTTCACCAAATCTTCCCTATCTTTTGAAAATCTCACCTTAAGGTATTCCAGTTGGACTAGATCTTTGTGCAATTTCTTGAACAGTATCTCAGGACTCTCAAAGTCAAGACACTGAAATAAATGCCCTCTTCTCCACAATTCATATAAAAAAAGCCATGGGAAGTATTTTTCTAAGGAGCAGCTAGAAAAGAATCAATTTCAAATACTGCCATTTGCATCATCTGACACTATGACATCAGACTTGCACTTTACGTGAGACCAGAATATTAGGGTCCCCATCCCCACTCCATATTTTATTCTGATTTTTCTTTGCAATCTTAGTATTAGTCCTTAAAAATAATTTTTTTTTTTATTTTTTAAGTGTATACACAGCTATCAGACTTAATTCTTCAAAACCAGAGTAAACAGATAACCTGACAAACTGTGACTGTTCTTGTAGGAAAGCATGAACTTTTTTTCAAAACCAGAAATTGGAGTAGATGCAGTATGGTTGTTCTCACTCCAGTCATGAATCTGTACTAATGATACAGTAGGAGAAAAAGATAGCTGAGGAGATACTGTGATATAAAAATACACTTACTCTAACAAACTCTCCATCAGCTCTTTTTCAAAGTTCTGTTAAGCATAGATTATCCAGTACCCAAGTTTTTTTCAGCATTGTCCATTTTGGCTGAATACAACAGATTTTTTTTTATGCTTAGACCACACATCCCAGTGTATTCAAATATATTGTAGTCTCAAATGCCTATTATTCTCACTGGGAAAAAATTGCTCTTCAAGATTCATTTTTACAGAAGCTCTTTGCTAAAAACATTTTTAACTGAAAAGTCTCTTAACAGACTAACTCAGAATTAGAGTGAAACTGCCTTAAGTATCCATTACAACATGAAGACTTAAATGGAAAAGCCATTTTTAAATGCAGTATTTCAACGAGAATTTTGAAAACCTCTCTGGTATTTCCCACCAACCCCCACTGGAAATGGCCAGCAATGACAATTAATCCTCAACTACATGAACTCCCTTATACAGCAAACTGTTAGCAAACCAGTTTAACACAGCTCCTCTTAATTGGACTGCATTACTGTCCAAGAAACACAGTTTAGTCATAACAGAAGTGATATACATAAACATAAGCAAGCAGTCATTTTGCTACTCATTGTGTCCAGGTTGTTACCAAGCAATTCCTGAAAGGGACCACTCAGACACAGATTTAACTAACTCCTGCAGAGTCAAGTCTTGAGACCAACGGCCCCATTTGAAAGAACAAATATCCAGTCTGCCTTACCTCCAGTGAGTCTATCAGCTGTACTCCTGTTATATACTCATCTACCTTCTGAGCTAGTCTCCCTCAAATAATTAAGACTGATCTTATTAGCAGGCTCCTAATACTCACTTACTGCCTCCTTTACCATTAGCTGTCCCTAATTTATTAGCTGTACCTTAACAGGCTGCAAGCTTATCAGTTACTATTCCTCATCCAGTGATGTATTACCCCACCAAAAATGCACAGCTACAAGTGATTAGGGAAGTAATTTTCAGGACAGCTCACAGCCTTGAGGTACATAGTGTCTTCTACAGTCAGTCCCACTTGGTGACTCCTAACACTACTAGAGTGAGTTAGAGACATACTAAAATTTATTAGGCTGTAGCAAGCGCTGACACCATCTTCCTTCACTGGGAAAGACCACCATCTGAAGACAGGGTTGCACACCACGGTAAGCTTAGGAAGCTAGCAGGTACCTTCACTGCAGAATCATTTAGACTGGAAGGGATCTCTTGAGATCACCCAGTCCAACTCATTGCTCAAGCAGGGTCATCTAGAGACTCTTGCCCAGCTGGGTTTGGAATCTGCACTGAGACTCCACAATCTGCATTTGACCCCCTCATAGTAAAAAAGTTTTCTCCTGTTTGAATAGAACTTAACCTTTTTAAATTTGTGCCCATTGCCTCTTGTCCTGCCAGTGGGCAACAGAGATGAATCTGGCACTCTCCATTCTCTCTCATCAGGTTTTTATACACATTATACAGGTTTAGGAGATCCTGTCATTACGGGAAGAGCAGTCTTTAAGTATAAGAACTCTTGCCTCACACACCCCCAATTTGTAAAACCCCTGATAGTGCTTTTTCTTGTAGTGTGTTATACCATGAAAGTGTTTGTTCTTGCTATTATAGTATAGAATGTAAGAGCCTCCACCATATTTAACAGACAAGATGAAGGATTGTATCATCTTAGGAAGTTACTAGAAGCCAAACTTGAAATTTCAGAGTATTCCTACATCCACACATATCCAGAAACCTGCCTAGTGACCTGAGGACTACCTGCTTCACTAAAGAGCACCTGCAAATGCACCTCAGCCAAAAGGGTAACGTTCAAGTGATCCATGCCATTAGCTGCCACACTTTACTGACTGCACCTCATTCTTCCATTAGCAGAAAGCAGAAAAAAGGATTACCCCCAATTCTGCAGTTGAAGTACAATATACACAGGGCTACAAGACTTCCATATTGACCTGGAAATCAGGCATTTCATTTAGGTAACAGCAACACAGGCACTTACACTGAACCCAGAAGCTTTGATTTCTGCAACTCTGTAAACACTCTGAACAGGCAGCAGCTAAAATGAGGGTTGCCACCATCAGATATTTTTCACCCATCCATTTTTATGAAAGGCAATTATCTTGGCCAAGGCAGTTTTTCATAAAAGAGGGGACCCTCTCCTTTTTACCTCAATCAGATGCTTCCAAATGCATGCCGAGTTGTAGCAGAAGACTGATGGGCCAAAGTGTGATTCCCAGCCTACTGAAAGTCAAGACACAAGATTGGCAAATGCAAATTCTTGTCAGATCCTTGTTTACATTACTTACCTCTAAAAATGAGACTTCCAATACTCCTGCAAGTCAGAATCTCAAGTGGTTGCTCTGATGGCTCTGTCAAATTCTCATCCTGTGCCAGTTTAAGCACCTTTGTCTTGTCCCCCAGGCTCCTAGGCCACAGGATGAAGACTGGATAATAAGTGTTTGGTTGCTCATTTTGCAGAGGGGAAACCCTAACTGCTAGAATATTTAGACTGCATAAGCTTCCTGAATCAGATTGCCAGTGCACAAGCAACAATTCTAAGGAATTGTGATGCTGGCCAGTTAAACACTTTTGACAAGCCTCCTTTGGAAAACCAGTAGAGCTGCTTATAGTCCTTAGGGAGTAGGGTTTTAAGATCAGTGACCATGAACATTCCGTCACGTGTTTCTGAAATTAGGTTGATCAGCTGTCCCAATGGCATTTTCACTGTAATTACAAATACTTCAAAGATGATTAAAACAGTTATCATAAAACATTAGGTGACTGCTCTGCTGGGACCAGTGAGGGTAACCGGATGCAGGGGCCAATGCTTTGTTTAAAGGCAACCAGAATCTCCAAATAAGGTATAGCATATGTAAGATCAGTCAGTTCTTGACAGAAGAGTACAGAGGCAAGGGGCACAAAGAGCCTCTGGCATTCTTTTGAGGTCTTGGATTTATCCTTGGTCAAAACCAGGTTTGTTTTCTGCTTTAAAAAACCCCAACTTTAAACCTTGACAAAAAACTAGTGCTAGAAGTACAATCATGCTCATTAGCAGATCAGTAAGAGAATGTTTTCCTTCTGTACTCCGAGCTAACTGCACCCTGAATGGCAACTCAGACATAGCAGTTTCAGAAAAGTCCAAGACAGTGAGACTAAGTTACCCCGATGTAACAGCTGACAGGGAATAAACTCCAAAATAATTAAAAGAAAGCAAACAGGTTTAGTTGTCTGAACAAGGAATTTTAATTTTAGGTCAACTATTGAACTAGGTCAACATCCAGTTCACAATGTCTACAGATAGTGGGCATAGCCAGTCACTACGGTAAGTTTATTGAAGCACCAAGCTCCACACAAGACTGTAAAATACATTTTAAACTACTAGTAAGAAAGCTTCTTCAAGTCAACAATACTATTAAGGGCCAGAGTTTAAGGACTAAGTTTTCACCTTCCAAGCTATTGTAAGACAGCCAATCCATTGCATAAGCAAACCAAACTGCTACATACTCAAACACATAGAGCAGCAACTGTATTGAACAATTCCTGTAAATAATTCAAGGATACATTGAAACAGTATGGGTAAATTGTAATTTTTTATTGGAAAACAAATATACAACTTGGAATGGATTTGAGGCAAATCGTGCCATAAGCAGATTTTTTTGAAAATAAGTGGCTAAACAAAGTTTAAAAAGCATAGTAACAAGAGGAGAAAATGTTTTCTGGTACAGGACCAGCAGTACAAAAAACCCTTGTGTACGAGTACCTGGATAAATCACCCGTTTTGCATTAGTGCAACTTAAGTTTCATATTGTTGACTGTCAATCGTCCACAACGTTAAGACTCCACATTTCAACAACATGTTACAGGTATGGCCACAAACAAGTTACTGTGAAGTAAGCTAGGAGAATGATTACAATGCATTAGCCATATACTATACATATGTATATATACATATATATACTATTGACATGGTCTTATCCTGCAGTTAGCTGCATGAGTCCTTATCCTCCATCACAGAAAGTGGAATAAACTCCTTTATGTACTGGAGAACTAGAGCCAACATGTCACTTTAAGGAATTGCTAATGCATGGTAAACCCTAGCTTCCTTTATGCAACTTGTTACACTAGTCATACCTAAGTCTCCTAAGAAAGCTACTTTTTTTTTTAAACAGACAACCCAGATGTTCCCTCAGTTAACCAACTCCATCTAACTTTAGATGTGCAGAAGGGCTTAAATATCCAGAGTAAGCCACATGCAACATTTGTTACTTAGATCAATTTTCCAAAAATCAGAACAATGACAGTAAGATAAAGGAGAAAAACATGGAGGAATGGCCTTCTAATTACTATACATGCATATTCTTTTGACAGTAAGGGAAAAACCTTTTACAGATAAGTTACAAACAGAGAAAAGGCAAATAAACAATTTTGTACAAGAAATTTAACACATTCTGTACAACGTCTTCACTTCGCTGTCATCATTTGTACAAACTCTGTAAAAGGAAAGAGTTGCATAAGAGTTATTCAGAGAAAAATCTGAATTGTAAGATCTGAGAAGTGACCTGCCTTACTAGTGCTGAAAACTATGTTTTCAGTTACATTCAAAAAAGCAGCTTCAAGACAGTCCCATTTTCCACCAATCCCACCTAAAAACCTCCTATTTTTAAAGGCAAAACCCCTCCACTTTTATAAAAAAAAGTTGGTCCTTCAGTGAATTGAGAACAGCCTTGCTTCCAAACTAAAACATTACAGGGTCCTCATGCTCACTGACTTACAGATAGGGACAGGACATCTAAGAATGACCAAGAGATCAGCAGAAACTGTGCTGAAGCAATGATTGGTTAAGTATGTACAAGCAAAACACTCTGTTGGTTTGATTTTTTTTTTCCAAAGCAGAATAGCTCAAGTCTTGCTATTTTGTTTGACCATCTTTAAGCATCTGATTCACTGCATATTCACAGCACATTGGAAGTTAGATCCCACAAAATAGGATTCTTCACTTATTTGCTGAACCACAGTTTCAAGTGCAGTAACAAAAACAGGAACCTAAAAGCAGTTAAATGGTTGCTCAAGTTGCAAAAGAACAACTGGAAACAAGAGGGGTGTCTACCCTTCTCTAGTGCCAGCCTCTGAACAGTCTACTCCTAAGCAGAGTTATGGAGCAGCAGCCTTGTTCATAAAAACACCTTTTCACTCACAGATGAGTGCTCATCCTGAGGCCACAACTAAAAAGGTCTTAAAGGGAAGCCACACCCACGCCTCAAATAGTAAGGGTATTATCTGAAAATACCCTAGTTCTTTTCTACAAAAGTGTTCAGAAAGTTAAAGTGAAAACAAGCTTAGCACTTCTGAGCTGTAAGCAATTGTCTAACAGAACTCCCCCTGCTCACATGACTTCATTTAAGTTTCAATGCCAGGAAGAAAGAATGAAAATAAGCTACTGCTGCAGCTGATGTGTGAAGTTATTTAAGAGGTCTTCTAAAGATCTTTAAATTTTATGCATATTTTAGAGGCTTTCCCCCTTTAATTAGTTATTTTAAAAACATTAATAAAAGATGAGTGACTTGCTACAGTCACATCAACATTTATTAGTGAACAGAATATTATGAACAGTATACAAACATCTCAGCTAGCTTCCTTATTCTAATGGTCATTAGACACCATTAGATTTCGAAAGTTATTCTTAGAGTGCACAGTTGAATAGTCATTTTTTGCCTTTGGCACAAAGGCAGCAATAACCCACTCAAATTTAACCCTATTTAGAGGTACATGATGTACATACTGAAAGACAATAGCTTAAAGGAACACTAACTGTTGATAAGATCTCATCTTAACACTGCCCTATTTAAACTTGGTGCGGCTATCAGCATCTACACAACCACCAGCACGAGAAGTGCTTCACAAAAAGAATCTGTTAACAACTCCTTACCTTCATAGTTTACTTGACCATCACCATCAATGTCTGCTTCCCTAATCATTTCATCAACTTCTTCATCTGTTAGCTTCTCACCAAGATTTGTCATCACATGACGGAGTTCTGCAGCACTAATGTAACCATTACCATCCTGGGAGAGGAAAAAAGGAACACTGGAACAGACTTGTCTAAGGCCTAGTGACTTAACTAGAATTTGACACTGCAGAGCAAGTTGAACAATAACAAGTTGGCATAGCTTTAACCACTAGCATTTGCACAAGGCAGATGAGAGCTATAAGCGTATCCTTCAGTATTGTCCAGGAACTTCAGTCTTAAAAAGATGTTTCAAAACCAACTTCTCCAACAGAGTCTACTTTGGTTGTCCTAACTCAAGACATTTTTTTATCACTGACAAAGCAATCAGCACCTTTTGCAATCTTTTTAGGTGACAGATGCCTATTCAATCATGTGACTGTCTGGTTCAAGTGTCATACACTTAGAACAGAAGCTACTTAACACATTCACCTGTTTCATGGGAGTCCAGCACAAAGCCACAAGGCCTTCAGAGCCCACTTTTACATATTCCATCCCAGTTGAGACACTGGGTATTGAAACTTTAGTCTTTACTAAGTAAATTGCTAAATGAGTCTAAGTGAAAGATTTAATAGATTACCATTTGAAATATTTAAGCAATTTCCCTGCCAGCCTTCTGGAAGTACTTTAGTATCATAGTAAGTGGTAGCTTAATCACCTGCTACTATCACAAGGACTCATCTGACTTTCAGGTTCAGTACCACAGGAGACTGAACTTTGGGGTGACTAGTTAACCTAGAGGTTCTAGAAGACAGGACTGCAGATACCCCTCAATTCAGTGAGGAAGCTCATTAGAAGTCAGAATGAGTTTTCCAAACAAAAGTATTTGTTAAGATATTTTAGTACCTTGTCAAACACACGGAACGCTTCTCTAATTTCTTCTTCACTATCTGTATCTTTCATTTTTCTTGCCATCATTGTCAGAAACTCTGGAAAATCAATTGTGCCATTACCTGCAAGACAGTTACTTTGTTAGTAAGAGACTCATGTTTTAGGTACTTTATTAAATTACTTATTAGTAAAATCTTACCATCAGCATCTACTTCATTGATCATATCCTGTAGCTCTGCTTCTGTGGGGTTTTGACCAAGCGATCTCATCACTGTCCCCAACTCCTTTGTAGTTATAGTACCATCACCATCCTTGTCAAATAGTGAAAAAGCTTCTTTGAATTCTGTACAACAGCAAAAAAGGAGTTAATGCCTTCAGCTTTGAAATGTTAAGTTTACCTAATCACATAAGAATCTATTGCTGCTTACTGTTGTAAATTACAAAACTTGATTTCATTCTCTTAAGAAAATGTCAGTATATTGCTCAGTCTGCTATAACTGTAATGCCAATATGAAAGCACCAGCATCTGGAAAACAGCCCACCAGTACACCAATCAACCACACTTTGACCTAAATAAGGTGGAAGGTCATCCATTTCAGGAGTGTGTAGATGTTTGCTACTATCTGTTTTGAACAGAGATCCCTAATACAGAACTGAAAGGAATAGCTATCTGCAACTAGAACGATCCACATCCTTGGATCTCATGAGAAAATATGCAATTACTTTGAGAAAGCTGAAAAAACGGTACTCCAAATACAAGTGTTACAGCATAATAGTACTTCTATTACTAATAGAGGAGACCAATCAATGGAAAAAGGTATAATCAGATCAAACTGAAAATAGCTTCTCATAACTCATCTCTGCTGGACATGCGAGTCTGAACAGTATATGCTACATGAAGTTGCATGTAAACCTACCACCATAGGTCTTAACATTTGGCCATAGCTAGCTAAGAAGGAAGTTTTCCTAGCTCTCTCCCACTAGACTACTTCTGCAGTTATTCAGCCTATGTATATACACAACTCCAGTCAGCTGTTCAAGGAGGAAGTCACTGGAGTCTTAGTTTCCAAAAAGCTGCTTAGAAAATTCCTTCAGCCCTACTCTATCCTGAAACAGCCTTCATAAAACTAGTCAAAAACATTTGTAAGACTGCTTAACTGTGTTTCAATGCTGCCTCTTAACCCCCTACAATGGCTGTATTGTAGCCAGCAATACTAATACAAGCATAACATGCTTAATTGTCCAGTCCAAAAATGGAGTTTGTTTTGATCCATGCCATCTGTTCATCTTTGGCCACAGACCTTAAACTAGCTCACTGGACTGTAGTAGCTCATATACAAATTCAGTTAAACATGAAAAACTTATATATTCCTTTGTATAGTTCAGATTCTTTTACAGCTTTCAAGGCACCTTGAAAGCTTTTGGAGAACTCTTTAGCTCAAGGCTACTCCTGCATCAGAAATACTTCCAAGAATTAATTTTTCAACATGTCTAAGCAGCCAGCTTTCCAGATGGTGGGTTTCCCAGACCAGAATTAGTCACGGTAAAATTTGTGTTTCCACATGAACTGCGTAACATCTTACTTCATCCATTTTGTACTCCGAAACACTCGAGGTGAGTACAAGCTGGCAAGTGTTAAAAATGCAACTAAAAAAATAGGCTTTTTATAGTTCATGAATGCAGCTATAATACCAGAGCCACAGTTGAGTCTCATCCAGGAAAAAACACTCTTCTACATCTAACAGTTTGAAGTGTTCCAAAAGCCAACTCCCACTGTTTAGCATGTAAGAATCAGAGCAAGACTACCACAGGACCAGACAACGGTTACAAGCTAGCATTGTATAATCGCAAAGTAGAAATAGGCCTACTCTATCAGGCAGCTATAAGCTGTACCTACAGTAACTTACAACCAGTCTTTGGTTTGGGGCTAGTTTCAGTTAGCTTGGAGGCAACAAATAGGTTCTAGGAGGAAAGTTTTACACCACTTTAGAAAAGGCTTTTGGTTCAAGCCTAGCAGAGAAGTTCACAGTATTAAGGACCTTAAAAGGGGAACATTGAGTCTTCATCAAGAATCAGGTACTCAAAAACATTATTCAAAATGTTGAGCTGAACCACTTCATCCTTAACTTGAAGGTCAACTGTCAGGAATCCAAACATGAAGCAGACTTCACAGTACTGCAATGACCCTGCTTAGAAAAAGTAGTAATTTATGCAAAATTCAAAGACTTGCTTTCTGCAACATGGGCCATTAAGTGGTATCTTCTGAACACTTGAACCACTCAAAGGTGCTATAGGCTAATAAACAACCAGCTATAAGTCATAACCATAGAGTGTCAAACATCTGCAGCATATTCCTGTTTGAAATCCTGCAATCAAGCTAGGAATAGGATTAAAATACCTCTTTAACCACTTCTAGGAACCATCTCCAGTGATTAGATCAAAGGAGTAACAACCTATGCAGATGCAGTTTAGACTAGAACATGAACAACCTAGCACACCTTTAGAGGGTTTGTGGCAATGGCCAGTGAAGGCAGTTATGAAATACTGAACTTATAGTGAGGACCTCAATTCTAGCTTCCTGCAACACAAGATTATGAAACACCTCCCACACTTAAACACCTTAGGACTCCATGCAGCATGTAAAGCACATTCTCCCTCTATTCAACACTCCTCCATACCAAACTGCAAATGAAAATTCTCTTGTATCCTAGATAAGGTTAACCTCTCAGAAACCCAAGGACAGTGTGAAGAGAACCACTCATCTTCAGGCGTGCCTATAAGGTTTCAGCCTTTCCTTCCTTCTGAAAAGCACACTACATCAAGAGAAAAGACTACTTCCAGGCCCCACAAAAGAAAGGCTAGTCCAACAGAATGTGAACTGTAACACCCTTGCTCAAAATGTTCTATTTAACAATAGCTTTAGAAGCATCTCTGCACCATGTTACCTTTCCAGATGAAATGGCAGTCTTCAGCAACCTCCTATGTTCAGTGAGCCAGAACTACCATTCCTGCCCTCACATACTTTAGCCGGCTATGTCTGGAACTTTTATAGGAAAAAGTCAATTGTTCTCTTCACAGCTACCAGGAGCTCAACACTTAAACATGACTATTTCTACTATGAAATAAATTCTAAATAACTCTTGTGGTCAGATCTCCAGAGAACCATAACACACTAAAGGAACACGGCATAACGAACACCATACATAGGCCTACTTGTTTAGAGAGCCCATTGAGACCTGAGGTCTAGTGGAAGAAGCATAGCTCAGTAGACTAGTTTCCCAGGGACAAAAGCATCTTTAGATTCCCTCCCCTCCTCAACCACCCTACATGAAATGGTCCTGACCTATATACACCTTTTCAAATACAACACTTAAGGGATACCCATTTGACTCAGCAACTTCATTTCTTACTGGATGAAGCTGCAACTAGCATTCACATTCTGTACCTACTCAGCTTTCAAAAATCAGTCTTTCATATAAACAAAGCCTGAGAAGTCTTTTGCCTCTACCTACAATGACAAGAAGCTTCAGTCCAATATGACCAGTGAGTTCCCCAAGAAATAAGAAACTATTCTGGTGCTTCACAGCAGAGGTGGAAGATTTGTTTTAAGCCCAGAAGAAGTAGCTGTTTTAAATACTTTGGCCTTTTATTTAAGAAGGGGAATGTTGTCTCTACCTTGTAGTACCACTTTAAGCCCACCTTCAAATCAAAAGCTAGGTATCTTCGGATAAGCTGAAATGGAATGGTGTGGGGGTGTGCGTCAAGCCCTTAAAGCCACATAATCTCTGCAAACTGTACCTTTAACCGTTTTCCCAGGCAAGACACTGGCCCTCAACAGCAAAACTAAGCAGACTGCTTAGTCAGCTGTAACCCCTCCTAAGCAGTATGAGGGATGGTTCCCTAACAGACCAGCAGTGGGCTTATGTCTTCACATCAGAGGTTTATGGTTTACTTGCAAACACATTTGCTTCATGAAATACCATAGCTGAACTAAAAGTGGCAGGCCATTTTACATTAGATACCACCACACAGTTGAAAACCCTCTATTCCAGTATGACAAGCTTATTCATACTCACTTTGGGCTCTGAACTATGCTATCCTTACTGAGTAACATTTGCACTAATCCTGAGGTAGTGGTAATAAGTTCACATTTATATTCCATAAGCAATTACATCAACTAATAAAGCTTCTACAGTTATGAACTGGAACAATGAATCATTATTAAAAAGACAGTGACAGTTGATAAAGCCTGCTCCAGCTAAACTGATCACAGAACCCTTAAGATATGTAGGCACCTTCCAGGAAAAAAAAAAAAAAAAAAAAAGAAATCTGAGTTGAACCAGATTTGGCTTGTGCTTACTCATAATACAGTACCATGGCAACAAGTAAATAGACTAAGGTCTTTCTACAAAACCATAATTAGTCTCCTATGAGTTAAAGCTTCTGAAGCCTAAAAGCTACAGAAGAATGTTCTTACACTTCAAATTTGGCAATTATGGTAAAAACAAACTAGCTCATTATGACACTTCTGTTTAACACAGTGTCTTCAAGAGCTACACCGTTGTTAAACAGCAATACCTCTTAGAGGTTGTTATTTGTATGCTTGACCTGGTACTATTAGACTAGCAGAACTCTAATATCCTCTAAAAATCATTTCACATAAGTTATGCACACTGAGACTTTCTAGTATTAGCACTATACATCTCTCCAATCAAAAACGCTGAAGCTTTTAAATGTTCATGGCAAGGCTGAATTCTGCATTACCAGTTTTAAGTCACATCAATTATTGAAGTCGAAATCAGTCTTCAGAAAGCAGTGACAGATACTAGTTTGTGCAGCCTGCATGAGTAGGAGACATAACCAGAAGTTTTATCCACTAGCAGACAGTTGTCAATGTATAGAAACCATTGTTAGGGGACAATACTAAGATGTAAAAGATATATATTTAAGCATTTCAGAGCAAGTGCCAGACCATCCACAGTGCACAGAACACTTGTGTCCAAGTACACAATGCAGTTCCAAATATGGAATATCAAGAGCTGTCATCATGAAGCCAGTCTCTACTGTCAAAAACAGCCACTCTGAAACATCTCTGCTGACAGGAGATCTCAAAGTAAATTATTTTTGTCTTCTGTTAGAAGAACACACCAGATTCCAAATCTTCAGAGATTTCCCACACACACACCTTCCACCTTTTAGTTTGCACTTGTGGCAATTCTATAGTCAGAGAAAAAAAAAGACTCCCAAATCTACTAGCCAGTAAAGCTGTGAGGATTGTGTAACTATTCTAGAGGCCAAAACTTCAGATTCATTGTATCCATGGTGCTTTTACAGTAGACAATCCTTTAAAACTCAGGTGACAAATTAAAACATTCCACAATACTACTTTAGTGTCTAAGAAAGCTAAATATCTTGTGTAACACAGACTGCTACTGGATTAAGAGATATGCCAGGTCAAGTAGGAGTAGCAACACAGCATGTAAAAACCTCACCTGCAATCTGCTCTTCTGTCAGTTGATCAGCCTGCAATAAAAGAGAGTATCATTATAGTTGTAGCAAAAGTTCAAGGCAAAGACAGACACAGACTTGTAGAGGCCTCTGAATATGGTAGCTGCTCTTCAGGACTTATCTGTAGCATTCTGAAATAGTTCTAACAGCTCAAAAGTCATCAGGATTGCTTGCTAAGTAAGAACTGGCAGCCTGTCCTTGTTTCCTGACCCTGCAATATCTGGTACAATCAAATAATAGATTACCATGCACATCAATCAATTACCCAAGCAACACCAGCAAACTCAAGGCTCAAACACAGGTCCCTCTAGATCAGTTTTAAAAACTCATTAACACAGTAGACCACTGGTAGTAATACTTTGGTAAACTAGCCTCAGCTTTAACAGTAAATACTTCAGGTCTAAGTAATGCAGCAGTAACCCCCAAATTTAAGGCAGACTAGTCTCTTCTGCTAAGTTACAATGCTAATAATTAGAAAAACATGCTCTTCTCTAAATGATTCCTTGACTAAAATGAAGCTTCATGTCCAAGACCTGACCATAAAAAACAGTCTATATAATCTGTACTAGCAGCTTCAGCTCAAACTGGTCATTTCAATGAATTTGTCATCTGGCTGTCTAGACTTTCAGACCATTGTCTACAGACTCAGGTAGCATAAGGCAGTTTACAGGGCTACTAGAGAAAGGTTCAGTGGTGCAAGACGTAATTTCTGTATCAGTTGGGTAAGCCCCAGTTTAGACCTTATTTTGCTCTATCACTGAACAGTTTTGAATCAACTGGATGTGACAGCAGTAAAAACCCTGTCTTTGAGGCCAAGCCCAAAATGGACTTCACTCTTGAAAGAACCTAAAGGTGTTTGAGGACTGTAGAAATACTTTGCCTAGATTTCCAAGTCAGCTGATTCTTCAAACAAATCCTGGATGGCTTCAGTTGAGTTGCAGTAACAAGGCCATACACACATTTCCTTCAAGGAAGCTCCTTGAGCTCTTTAACCCATAGTACTCCACTTCAGCATCAAAATAAAAATACAGAAAAGATATACTCACTGCCCAAGTTCAACACCACTTTTTTAGTTTTGTTCCTACTGTAACTATTTCAGCAACAACTTCTTTATAATTATTGCAATACTGACAGTTAGACACATTTTCTGTCATTAGCTGTGCCCACAAAGATGTGTCTACACATTAGCCATCTGCCAGTGAAATACTTAGAAAAGGTATATACACCATCTGTCAATTTTTACTTTACTAATTTCAATTTGAATTACATTTCCATATTGCACACAAACTTAAGTTACCAGCTTCTGGTTATTCTTCCTGTAACAGAAATGAAGTTAGCTGCTTTAAGAACCATACAAGAGCTAAACTGCTTACAGAAAAAATATGCATACAATACAGCAACAGCCCAAGATAAAGGCCATGATCAGTGATTTCTCAGACTGCCTGCAGCTCACCTACTCAAAGGATCAAGACCACACTACTGATCAAGCTCTCAAAGAGCCAATAGGTATCCACAGCTATAGACTCCACTGGTTCCAATTTCAGCAGCTGTATTCCCATGCAGGTTCATTAATTTTTTTTACACAAAAAAAGACAGCCTAGGGTGGCAGCAACACCTGCTGAGATCACAATTCACCATTTGGCTTTCAGATGGAAGCATTCTGCTGGTCACTTAACAGAACCCTAACAGATATTTCTCTTGTCTGAAGTATATTAACACAGACTCATACCTTTGCATGCTATTTACATTTTTATTGCTTGAGTGAAGACAGTGATGTGCTACATTTCTGTAGGATATTTATATCCACAGATAGCTGTGGAATAGATTTAAGTAGCAAGAACCTAGTTTATTCAGGTCAATACTTATAGGTTACCAAGTTGAGTCACATACTGTTTTATATAAAAGACATGACATTAAGCAGTCTTTAAGGTGTTATGTGTTCCCAAACTCTTCCTCTGTAACTTTTCCAGCAACTTAAAACATCCTATGGCCACTAACCAAGAATTTGGATAAGCTTTGTCAGTACCCGCAAGAGGTACAATGTTTAAGAAAAGCACGAAGCTTATTAGAAGCCACAGGTATACGGCAGTTGAAAGATAAGCTAGGAGGTGGGGCAAGGTTGAACAAACACCATCTGTACTCTGCAGTGCTAGGCTCTGCAGGGACTGCTGCGCAACAGCAGCAAAAGGCGGAGCCAGCACGTCTGCCAGATCACTCCCTCCCATGCCACTCAGGTGGAGGGCTATCAGCCCCAATCCATGCGTGCAGGTTATAGGCCGCTGTGGTCTTCTGGGGTTCTTTATCCTGAATTTAAGCTAGATACTCATACATCAACTATGTGACAGTATGCACACCTTCAGTAATGCAACCCAACTTGAGAAACAAACAGTAAATTACAACTGTAACATGCCTATGCTATAGTTTTGACATGTCCCTTACTAAGGCCAAGATCCACCTGAAAACCTCCTTTGATGAAGTCAGGGAACCATCACAGCTTGGACATGCATTCTCTGATTCATGTTGCAGCACTTTCATTTTCACTGCAACAGCTCCCATCCCCCACCCCCAGATTACATTGAGGGCCTGACAAAGAATCTAAGCCTCCTAGGAAAGAAGGGGAGCCGCTGTGTGTGCAGCGGTTTCAGTGGCACATGCAGCCTCTAGAGGTAGTGTTTCATTACAGCCATAGCTGCTATGCAGTAATCAGTTTGGAAGATCCTCAGAGCTGACTAACACAGCCCGGTAGAGAGCTATCAGCAAATCCCAGAACAGATGACACTGTTCCACTCCAAAACCTGGCATTTTTTGGTATACTTCACAAGTGTTAGATCTGAATGGACAGTTCTGCTCTGGCAAGATTAACTGAAGAACAGTAACTAGACAGACTAGCAGAAGGGCTAAAAATTACACTTATAGTAGGTTAGCTTATTTTGAGAGCTAAGTATTCTACTTTATCTTGCATGTACAGTATTGGACAACACATTCACAGGTTAAGCCAGTCTGGTCTGTCAGGACAAACTATAACCACATTCAAAGTGTTACCGTGCCTCCTGGACACACCCATTTTTATATAGACCTTGCTTGAAGATACTCCATTTTCAGTTCCATACAGATGATGGCAAAAAGCACTAAGTCTTCCTGCTAAATTCACTGTGTTTTGTTTTTTTTTTCCTTTACAGATGGTTTGCTGTATAGGTTCACAATTCAAGCAAGGGAACAAATTCAGGCTTCTATTCACTGAATTTCTTTGCCCAGAGAGCACTTCAAAGAAACCTTAATTTTAGGTACCAATCATTCACATTAGACATGGCAAGTTGATAGTGATCTGACTCCTTAAAAGCATGTAATGAATGAAAAGGCAATTCCACTATACAGCATCTTCTGTGAACGCAGAGATAGTACTAAGTGGTCATTGGTGTTGCTTTTGCAACAGAACTGTTCTTTTTCGTACGTGTTTCAGTGTCCACTTTTAATTTAAAAAGCTAAACTAATATCCTTTAGACCGAATTTGAAACAATTCTCAAATTCCACCTTCTATTTCCACAATTAAAAATTCTAAACAAACGTTATTCCTAGGAAAAATAAATTGTGCTCGATCAAGAAAATGCAGGACTGTCCATCGCAATTGACCAAAACGGGAAGTCAAAACTGTTAAAAAAAAAAATAAATCCCTTGTTCGATAGAGCCACGGATAGCAAGGCGTTATCATGAAATCGGCAGGGGAGAGCGGCTCCAATGTGAGCTGACAACAGGTCTAGCAAGGAGGGAGGATGGTGCAGTGAGGCAGCCTGCCCCTCATCATCATGCTGCTCAGAAGCTGCAGGGCTCCGCATTGCATTATTACCAGGCGCAACACACCTCGCTAGCGAGCCAGACATCTTAAGCGCTCGCAGCAGCCGTTGCCGCGCCGCTGGCTCCCCAGCCCCATTCAGCCGCACACGCCGGCTTGCCGGGGGGAGGGGAAGGGGGGGAGGAAGCGATAAGAAAGTGGAGCTGGTGCCATCGTGGCAGGCTCCTTCCCCCCTCCCGGCACCCCCCACGCGGGTCTCCTCCCAGGAGGAACCGTTATCTGCCGCTCTCCCCCCGCACCCGACACACGCCCCGACAAAGCGTCATGGCGCTCGAACCGAGTGGCAGTTTGAATTTTGAATCTGCACCAACGCCCCAGGGCGGGAAAGGGACCCGGGCGGGATTCGTCCACCACCACTTCCTCCTACGCACACGGCGCCTCCGAGCGGGACCCTCCGCCCTAGCCTGCCCGCGCTCAGCCCACCGGCCGCAGCAAAGGACGCCTTCACCCCTACCCCCGCCTTTCCGCAGGCGACCTCACCCCACACCAGACAAACCACCTGCCCCTTCCCCCCACCCACCCGCACCCAACCACAGGTACCCACAAAC